>APFE030999773.1:0-29879 GCA_000404065.3 Pinus taeda
GCAGGTGTACAAACAAGAAGAACACTTGCAGAAGCTTCAAGCTATTTGGCATTACTCTCTTCTACTGAACAACAAAATGTGAAAGAAGCATGCAAAGATGAATGTTGGGTGAAAGCAATGGATGAAGAACTTGAGCAGATCGAAAAGAACAACACTTGGGAGTTGGTTCCTTGACCAAAGGATAAGAATGTTATCGGAACAAAATGGGTCTTCAAAAATAAATTGAATGAAAATGGAGAAGTAATTTGATGAAACACAGCCAGACGCTTTGTTTGTAAAGGGTATGCGCAGGAAGAAGGAATAGACTTTGAAGAAACCTTTGCTCCCGTTGCAAGACTTGAGGCCATCCGAATGTTCCTTGCTCTCTCAAGTTTTCAAAACTTCAAAGTATTTCAAATGGATGTGAATCAGCCTTTCTGAATGGAGACTTGGAAGAAGAAGTATACATTGAACAGCCAGATGGGTTCATTCTTGGAAATGATCCAAATCTTGTATGCAGATTGAAAAAGGCTCTCTATGGGCTCAAACAAGCTCCAAGGGCTTGGTACTATCGTTTGGATAATATCTTCATCAACAAGGTTTTTCAAAAGGATCAGCAGATAGCAATCTTTATATAAAAGTTGAAAATGACAAATTGCTAATAATTGTTGTGTATGTAGATGACATTATTTTTGGCAGCAATTAAAAGAGATGAGGTCAAAGCTTTTCCTTGGTCATGCAGACAGAATTTGAAATGTCCTTGCTAGGAGACTGACCTTTTCCTTTGGTTGCAAATCCAACAAAAGGAAGAAGGAATCTTTTTATCTCAAACCAAGTATCTCAAACAGATCTTGAAGAAATCTGGCATGGAAGATGCAAAACCAGTATGTACACCCATGGTCACAGGATGTAGCCTCAGTGCAAATGATGAATCTGCAGCAGTACATCAACCAACCTACAGATCTATGATCGGAAGTCTACTTTATTGGACAGGTACCCGACCGGACATCATGCATGCAGTAGGAATAGTTGGTAGATTTCAGGAAAATCCAAAGGAGACTCATCTCTTCAGGCAATAAAGAGAACTTTCAAATATCTTCAAAGGACACAAAATTATGGCTTATGGTATCCTAGAGATACAGATCTCACACTTCATGCTTATACAGATGCAGATTGGGCCAGAAGCGTGGATGACAGGAAGAGCAAAAGTGGTGGTGCGTTCTTTATGGGTTCTAGATTAGTATCTTGGTTCAGCAAAGAAACAGAGTTCAATTGCCTTGTTTACAGTGGAAGCGGAATATGTTGCTGCTGCATCTTGCTGCACTCAACTCCTTTGGATGATGCAGACCTTGCAGGATTTTCAAATCACTTGTACACCACCTATCTCTATCTTATGCGATAACACAAGTGCAATCAGCATCTCAAAGAATCCTGTCATACATTCAAAAACCAAGCACATACCAATCAAGTATCATTTTCTCCGGGAACAAGTGCTTGAACAAAAGGTCAAGTTGGAGTATGTTCCTTCTAAGGAACAAGTTGCTGATATTCTCACCAAACCATTGCCCAGGGAGACTTTTGAATACCTCAGGCAAAAGCTAGGGGTTGGTTATGCATCATCTTATTGTTGAGACTCTTCTGATTGTTGGTTGTACGCATGATTCATCTGGGGTATATGCGTACATGTGCTGGGTTGCGGCACAGGTTCAGGGGGAGAATATAATGCATTGTTGGCATTATGGAGGATGCACAAAAGGAGATCATGGGAGCTGGTCTGAATATAGCTGCAATATGTCTCTATCGCTTTCTTGGTCATTCATGGTGCCTGGTGGATTATGGTTCTTCTTTGCAGTTCTGGTTCATATTCAGGGGGAGCATGTTCTTAGAGGGAGCATAACCCTTTGCCATTGATGTCAAAGGGGGAGAATTTCGCTGAAGTTTCTAAGGTTGCCATCAAGTCCAAAGGGGGAGATTGTTGGCATTATTTTTCTGGTATGGTTATATGTTACAGATGTTGTACTTGATGGAAACACCCATGGCAAAGCTCTCAATATGATGAAAATTAAGAAGTACGCAGGAGAACAGTTCAGAAGATGCGTACCCGCAGGTACTCTGTGCAGGGACCGCGTCCAGACACGCAGGTTACCCATTCATGAGGTGCGTACCCCCAGTGCACACACTTCAAGGTAGTAAAGCACGCACACGTGGAGTTCCTTATGCTTAACCCTTGGTATTTAGCCGACGGTATTGTGTTATCATGGTTCTGGCCCGTGGTATTGTTTTATTTTATTATTATTATTGAGCCCCGTGATCCTTGATTTGAGGAAGAGCTTGCCTATATAAAGCAAAGGAGATCATTTGGCTTAGTATGCTTTTGGGTTGAATATCTTAAGATCTGAAATATTTTGGGTGATTGTTTTCAAAAGCTTGATCTGTATGAAAGTGAAGTGGAAGGCGAATCTGTAAAGGGTGATCTCCCGAGCGCTTGATCAGATCTGGGCATCTGTCTAACTGTAGCACACTGGTGATCTGTAAATTCAGCCCTAATCTGATGTACGCAGGTGTTTAACGGTGCTTCTGCGTAGGTACGCAGAGCAGAAGAAGGACAAGTGTGTGGGTACTCAGGGGAGACGAAGGCGCAGTGCGTGAGTACGCAGAGGCGATGAAGGAGCAGTGTGTGGGTACGCAGAGCGACGGTGGTTCAGGTGCGTACGCACAGAAACAGTACGTGGCGCGATAGTGTCTTTGGGTGCGTGCCTTCAGTAAAGTACGCGGCGCGATAGTGTATTTGGGTGCGTACTGTACGTAGCGCAGTAGAAGAAGCAGTGCGTGGTCACGCAGTGCAGCAGAAGGAGCTCTGCGGGTATACGCAGAGAAGCAAAGGGTGAAGTGCGTAGCGACGCAGGCCAGTAAAAGGAAAACTGCGTATCTGACTCAAGATCTTCTGTTGACTGAATTTTTCTGTTGATAAAGTGTTCTGGGTTCAGTTCTGTTATTTTGATCTGGTTACTGCAGCTGACTGTAATTTATATGTACTTGATGTATATGGATCCAGTTTGAAAATTTATGAAAAGTGGTCCTTGTAAAGAAGTAGGGGGTTGTAGCTCCCTTCCAGGTGAGATTGGAAAACGAGAGAGAGTTGTAGCTCTTTGCAGGTTGCAGCCTATGTACTGGTAAAGGACTGCACCAGTACAAGACCATTGTAAAAAGGAGTTCTAAATTTGAAAGAAGATAGAGACATATTGCAGCAGGTGGTTTTCACCCACATTGGGTTTCCACCTTATATCTGGTGTTCTTTGATGTGACTATCTATTTTTCTTGCTCATGCTCATTATTTTATGGTACTGATATGCAAAAATAATTCAAAGTATAGATAAGGAAGATTTGGTAAAAGGACTAGATAATACTGATTCACCCCCCCTCTCAGTATTATTTTCAACACTTAGATAGAGGCTTGATAATTTGGAGGGTTGAGACTTATATGAATCAATGGAGTTACGTGTTTTACACTTGAGGGTTGTAACGAGTAGTCGAGGGGCATAAGGTGTCATGGATTTCAATTGTGAGATGTCACTAAGTATACTCCTTGGGAATGCTTCCACCATGATATGTTCATTCAGTGTTTGGGCACATTTGGGTGTAGGTGGAGTTGTGGATGGATGGAAACCCTTGGCATGATAGAGAAAAATTGGAAGATGAGACAACCTAGGTGCAAAAAACCTAGGTGGATGGATGACTTAGTGGGATCATGATGACTTGGACATGGACTTGAGATGATTGAATGTTTTGGTGGAATGAACTAGCTTAATGAGACTTCTTAGAGTGACATGACTTGTCAAGAGAAAGGAAATACGCATAAAAGTGGATGTTTCATGAGCCAAGGCACCATCAATTGTATATGAAACATCACAAAGAGATGGAAAAAAAAATTGTTTCAAGGATCAAGGATAAGGAGTTACATGCTTGTGCCATAAAGGGGTGCAATGGAGCAACTTGTATTTCCTTGGTTAGATGGAGAATGGAACATGGTTGTAAGAGGAGGACTTGTGCAAGTTCTTGGGTTGAGGTCATTTGGACATTTTTCTACTCTAAAATTGAGTCATGATCAGAGGCCATGCTCTTCCCAATGATCACACACACATACATAATGGTGTTAGGCACCTCGTTTGGGTGCTACCCATACACATATGCTAAGAAATTTTGTGGATGTTTTACACATATGAATTTGTTCCATGTATGCTTATGGTTGTATAAGTGTTATGTAAATTTTAATCCTTTTACAGTAATGTGATATGCACACGGATTCTTGATAATCAAAATAGTAAACAAAGACAAACACAAAATATGTCGAGATTTATCCTAAAAACACAAACTAGGAAAACTAACAAATTGTAGAGCCACACTTTTAAGTTTTATTATCAAACAACTTCATTGTTTACAATAGAATATATAGGATCCTACGAAATCCAAGGTCCCTAATACATTGACTCGGATTAGATTAATATCTTAATTCCTTAACTGAAATTAGAAAAACATGGGTTGTGTTCAGAAACCAAGTGTAGCAGGATTAGGCTTGATTTCCTTGTCTTGATAATTACTTGTGAATGTTAAATATTTTCTTATTACTCCTTATGTGTTCTTCATCAAACAACTATACGAATGTTTAGTCTTTCAAGAAAAACAAAGAGACAAGAGATAACAAAATTAGGCTCCAAGCCAAGGAAAAACCCCACAAGAGGGAAAATCCAACAATATTTCTCTTATAGAATCAGATCAAAATGAGATATCCAAGACCAAGACCAATATTTCCACCAAAAATTCCAAGTAAAACCCTCCTCCAACTCACCACCAATGTCAAAGTCAACGATGGTCAAACTATCAAAACTCTGGTCAACTCCTGAAATTTTGGCCCCTAAAGTTTTGGGCTTGCAGTAGCACAAAAAAATTTGGCCTTCACATTTGAAATCCGATCAAGAAAAATTATCTCTTATTTGATTTCATCTCTCTCTCCTTTGACTTCTTCTTTTTTTCCTCCTTCACATTGTTCAGATGTGCTTCTTGTGTGAATGGATGATCTCCCAAATGAGTCAAGTTGCCTTCTATATATGATTCAGGTGGATATTGGTGGCCACACACCTATTCCACCTAGACCCCCCAGTCAGTTTCATCTGTTTTCTTGTTCATTTCAGCATTTGCTATAGTTTTTCGGGTCTTGAACTTCTGGAGTAGTTTTGACCCCCTAAACGGAGCTTTTTGGGATCCGTAGCAGGCTCATTGCCGTAAGCAAAGGCCTATGACAAAACCTTTAGTACTCATAGATACCTTTCCAACAAGATACCACACACGCTAAACATAGACAATATGACCAAGTTATGACCACGGGAAGTTGGCTGTCCAACTAACCCCAACGAGGCCCACAAACTCTTGGTGTTACATCTCTTGGGGTTAGGGTTTTGGCTGTTTAGGGTTTTCTCATGTTTTCCAATAATAAATAGGCCCTTGAGCCTCATTGTAACATAGTTCAGAGGCACGTAGCTGCCACTTCTCTTCTTAGAGATAAGCTACCATTGCCCAAGCTATATTATTTCCATTATGTTTGTAAGCATAGTTCAGTATTTTTCTATTAATGAAATGCAGTGTTTTTCTGCTGCATCTCTGTCTTTATGATTATATCTGGAAGTTGTTGCATTCATGCTTAAGTTCAAATCAATATGTGTGTGTGTGTGTGTGTGAAGGAGTTCAAATGGGTGCCACTTGGAGGCTCGGGCTAACTTCTTCCAAGGAAGGTTGACTTAACATTTGTTGGACTTATTGACTCAACATAAAATTCAAAATTATTTTCTTACAAATGTCCAAATGGGACATGACTCAAGTGGATTTTTCTTTGACTCATAATAATTTCTTTTTTACTCTATAAGCATGAAGAACATGCTTTGACAAAAAAAAATATAATAATGAATATAATAAGTACATTGATGATTGTTTTTCATTCTATTATGAAGATCGACACTATTTACAACTTCAACGCTCCCTCGTAAATAAGGAGGTATTCATAATGACTCAACCAGATATTCTCAAGTTGAAATATTCATAGAAGAAAGGATCTAGATTAATTAGCATCAATGATTATTTACATCATCATAACCAACATTGTCAAAATACTAATGTCTTGACAAGTGCACTCTATATCTCCACTAGATTAGAGAACAATGCTGGGAGGCATAAATTTGAACACCACTATCTCTCAAGGCACATACCCCACCCGGGTGTTCCCAACGTATGAACTCACTGGACCATTTTCTAATCCAAGGAAAAGTATGTCCTTTGGACCATTCTTTACCAAGTCCATGTATCCAACTTAGGATGTTAATCATATTCAACCATATTACATGACTCAAGAACGTACATCACTAATGCTTATACAATCCACCATTGTCCCTATCAGTATTCACACAATGGGATTATGGTTGTTATTTCTAGCCATAGTACATGACACAGGGAGAACGTGATTGGAAAGAGGGTGAAGGCTCTCAGGAGCGATAATAGAGGTGAGTACGTGTCGAATGAATTTAAAAATTTTGGTGCAAAAGAAGGTATTCGATGAGAGTTGACAGCACCCCACAACCCACAATAGAATGGGGTGGTTGAGAGAAACAATCGTAGCATTGTGGGAGCAACGAGGGTGATGTTGCATGACCAAGGCCTACCTCTGCATTTGTGGGATGAGGCATGCATCACATTAGTCTATTTGCAGAACTGAAGTCCTCATCAAATTCTAGGCATGATTACACCGGAGGAGGCTTTCTTAGGGAGAAAGTCAGATGTGTCGCACTTTAATATATTTGGAGCCTCTGTTTACTGCCATGTCTCCAAAGAATCAAGGAAGAAGCTAGAGCTGACCACAGAATTGGGGGTATTTGTGGGTTACACATAAACTTCCCACAACTACTATGTGTACTTTTTATCCCTCAAAATGACAGTTTTGAGAAGGGATGTAAACTTTGATGAGGAGAAAGTGATGTGGTGCTCTCTTGAGAGAGAAATTCAAATCCCACCAGAGGAGGAGCCTAAAGAAGTTGTGGAGTAGCCACAAATTGAGGAGGAAAGAGTGGAGATTTCCATTCAAGAAGAACCATCCAGAGAAGGCAGGAAAAGAACCAGGGAAGTTGAAGGACTTGTGCAAGATGTGAGAGATAATGTTGGAAATCCTTGAAATTTGTGCAAGTGAAGAAGATCACTAGGGTAGAGAAGATCAGCAGATCAGTACACTGACTACATGGCTCTAATGTATGAGCTTGTAGAGATTGAGCCATCAAATCTCGTATGAGTAGCAAAATTCCAATCAACCAATGAGAAGGAATCTTTGAGATTCCCGAACGTTCATATTTTGACCGAAGCATAAAGGGGTCGAGTTTATAGTCATTTTTCAAAATAATTCACCAGGAATTCGATGGCGCATTCCATTTCTTCAGCATAGGTGTGTATTTTCATACCATCCTCGGAAGTGGAGATATAAGGTGTCTTTTTTACATCCAAGTAATTTTATCTTTGCTGAAGATTAATGAAAGAGGCCTCCCCACATTGAGCTGAGCCTAGAGACGTAGCCCACACTGGGTGAACTCTGTTATCAACTTGTTGTGTTTTTTCTTCTCATGGTTTTTGTTTATTTCTGCTTCATTTATGTAAATGCATCTTATGGTTAGATGCTCTTTAAATTTTTATTATGCATGCATCTTTGAAGTGAAAATATCCACATCATTTAGCCAAGAGTGCTTAATGTGCCATGTAAGGCAGAGGTGAAGTGAGTCAGAATGAGCCACAAGGGTTAGGTGTTTGTCCTTGGAAGTTTCATAATGTTCACACTTTTCATTATGTTTGAAGTGCACACACTATGATTTTGGAGTGAACTCAATCTTGGGAGGGAAAAATTGTATCCAACAATGACTGACTGTTAATATGGAATGTGCTTCTCACTCTAAGAGAGAGTAGAAAGCAAGTCACTTTGTCTAGGAGGGTTTTAACCGCATTATGAGGATAGGAGGTCCTTTTCATTGCATAGTTTTCCTCTGCAATAGGGTGGAAGGGGTCCATGCTGTTAGCCAAGAGTGATCTATGTGCCATGCAAGGTAGAGATGAAGCGAGTGAGGATGAGCCACAAGGGTTAGATGTCTGTCCTTGGAAGGTTCATAACATTAGAGAAATTTTGTGGTCTAAAATTCTCCTAAAAAAAATGTACAACCAAAATCAACGTTATAAGAACCAATAGGAATCAAGATGATGATGTCAACCATGGGGTATGATTCACCATTTTTGGAGTAAAAAAGTAAAAAGATTAAAAAATATAAAAAATAAAACAATTATTTTTTCAACTCGTATTGTCAACTTATCTCCCTACAATTTTACTCAAATTTGAGTGGGAGCACTTGTTGGATGCATAATTTAATTACTCATCCAAGATCAATGGACCCCGCTACAAAAAAATGAGAAATACATGAAAAATGTGATTTCAATCAATACTCCTTAGGGGGCCCATTTAAGACCCAAAAATTTCTCTAATGCTTCATTCCTTTTCCTTTAGTAGTTATATTTTAGCCCCTATTAGGACTGTTCAAGGTATTTTTCTTCAAAAGGAATTCTATTGTCAACTCGTTGACGGTGTTGGATATCACCAACATACATGGGGTCTCCCCAATGTGAAGTCCCAATTCGACCTCACAGGGCTTGGAGTAGGAGCCCCATCTAGAGTATTGGCTCGACCACCATAACGTAAGGTTCACCTTCGTTTCAACAAATAACATGAGAGATTATCCACATAACCCTTGAACACACAATTAAGTTGATATTGTGTAGTACTAATTGTAATGTGTAAAAGGAGGCCTTCACAAGAGGGAGATAAGAGGGGTTCTCTGGCAGGAAATCATAGTGCTAACCTAAGAGAAACACATGAGAGAAAAGAAAAAGTTGTTAGGTATCTAGCGAAATAGTTCACATAGACACAATGATCATTAAATCAAATACAATGCACATTCAACATGATAAGTACCAAAGCCAATGAAGTAGTTCAAGTTCCTTAGTACATATGAACATAAGATATATCACAAACATCCAAGGAATAGTCCTACAATATTCAGGATACATGCATGAAGATATGTTGGCTCATTTATCTTCAAATATTAGGTGAAAGATCCAAGTACAAAGTTATAATGGTGAGGCATTAGTTCTAGTAGTGGAACATTAAGTCACTTCTTTCTTCTCCAAAGAATAGTTTTCTCTCATATGCCAAGTTAGAGAAGCCAAAATTAGCTCTCCAAAGCCTAAGCCTCCAAAAGCCTTTTATTTGAGTTATGAGGGTGTATTTATAATAATAGGAATGGCCTTTCATATTCCCACAAGTCTTGAGCTTCCCCCGTGACGCTTGGACTTTGAGTGTGACCTTTGAACTTCTATACAACCTTTGGACTTCTAAGTGACTTTTGGACTTCTATGTGACTCATTTTTCCTCATGTGACTTTTCATATTCGACATATGACTCTTGGACTTACAAACATTACATTTTTTCTTTTCCCTTAGAATACATTGTTACATTCCACATGATGGCGTGGGAAGACACATGGACATATATTGACCATTGTGGTGACACTTGTACTAGTCACAACTTGACAATGATGACATGGTGCTTCACGATGATGTGGAAATGCCAAGTCGTTATCCTTGCTACATTGTCTTCAATCTTCATGAGAGATCTGATCAATGCTTAATATTTACCCTCCAAAGGGTCTTGGATTAGCATTGGAAACCTCTGAGTCATATTGCAATGTCTTCTTTATATCGTGGTCCAATATCTGCTTCATGTCTTCATGATAATTATTCTATGTGCTTCTTCTCTGCAAGTGCTTCTTTACTTCTCCTCCTTGAAATCTTCCTTGAGCATCACCTTGCCTTATTGAGGAAGTAAACCTATCAATGAAGATCACTCATGACAAGGTAGAATCAATATTGAAATCATCTATTCTATCCATACTTTTCTCATAGAAGAAGATGCTTATGATAGGATTGTGAAAGGACTGAGCAAGGATGGCTTGATGAAGAGGGTGCAGTTGAGCTTCACAATGTATGAGGAAGGCACCACTATTCAATAAGACTATACCATGCGCTGTGAGGAGTAGTTCCTCAAGGCCCAACACAGTGGGCAAGTGCAAGGGGCAGTGTGATGAGATTGCTAACTAAATTGTGCCATATGCTAGGCGAATGGCTTGATGAAGAGGGCACAATTGAACTTAAAAATGTATGAGGGAGGCACCACTATTCACTAAGACTGTTCCATGTGTTGGGTGTGTGTTATACTATTTCCATGACTAGTCACATGGGTAGGGGGGTCACAGGGGGGGCACATCCCCCCATGTCGGGGGGTTTCATGGGTGTGGTAGCCCCCCTACCCTATGAATTTTTTTTGGACCCTATATTAGGTGGGAATAGGTTACCTATGGTTTTGTGCATGGGTTTTGCACATGGTTTTGGGCACGATGGTTTTTTTCCCATGGTATTTTGTAGATCTGGCCAAGGGAACCGTTGTTATGTTCTAATCCAGGGTTAATGGATTGGGATTTATGAATTCTTCAACATGTATATATATGTATTGTAACATTGAAAGGAATATAATGAAAAATCAATCTGCTAGTCTCAATTTTGGGATCTTGGGGAAAATATTTGTGTATATCTGTTTTATGTTTTATGTTCTTACCCTTGTTTATTTTCTATTTTTAGAATTTGTGTGCAGGTAATTTATGTACAAAACTAAATTTGGTATCAAAGTTGTTTCAGCTTCAAGGTGACACCTTTTTTGCTGAGGGATTTTTCTCGGGCTTGTGGTAGACCATGTTCAGTGGGAGATCTGCGGGATCGATTCTTGCAGTGAAAGAAGATGGCAAGCAACAGAAATATAGAGATCGAGAAATTTAATGGTTAGAGTTTTGAGTTGTGGAATCTCAAGATGGAGGATCTCTTGGTGGATAAAGATCAGTGGATCGCGGTAGATCCAGGTACTAAACAAACGAGAAGGTCAAATGAAGACTGGGCGAAGTTGGATAAAAAAGAAAAGGGCACAATATGGTTGTGTATCTCAGGTTTAGTATTGTTGAATGTATCAGGGGAAGATACGACACAGGCTTTGTGGGACAAGTTAGGGACTTTGTACCAATCTAAGTCTTTGGTGAACAAACTGTTTCTATGGAAAAAGTTGTATGACCTAAGGAGAAAGGATGGAGATTCAGTGACTGAGCATATAAATGCCTTTAATACTATGGTAAGCTAGTTGTTATCTGTTGATATTAAAATTTCAGATGAAGATAAGTGCATTAAATTTTTGTGTTCTCTACCATATTCGTGGGATAGTCTGGTTGTTGCAATAGGTAGCAATACAACTACCTTGAACTTTGATGAAATAGTCTCATCCTTGCTGTCGAAGGAGATGAGATGGAAAAATATGGAGGGCCATAATGGAGATGCCTTGTTTATTGGAGGACGGTCCCATGACATAAACAAAAATAAGTCCTTGAGTGGGAGATCTAATTCTATAGGGAGTTCTAAATCTCTTGAAAACCTGTAAAGGTGTGCTGGAAATGCGGAAAGGAAGGGCACTTCAAAAAGGACTGTAGATTTAAAGCTCCTGAGAAAGGAAAGGGATCTGATGATGCTCCTTCTTCAGAGATGAAAACCATCTCAAATGAAGGTGGGAATGGGTACTTGTCTTCTTCTTCAAGTACACATGTAGATCATGAGGCATGGTTGATTGAATTAGGTGCATCCTTTCACTTCACTCCCCATAGGGAGTGGTTCTGTGATTATGATAAATACGATGGTGGTGATTTCTTCTTAGGGGATGATAGGAAGGCTAAAATCGAACATAGAAAATTCAAGATGAATTTGCAAGGTGGAAGGATTAGAACACTTCTGAGTGTTTTGCATACTCCTACAATAGCTAAAAATCTGATTTATGTAACCAAGAGTGATGATGTAGGTGTAAAAATAGTGTTCGAGAAAGATACCTGCAATATGGTTCAAGGAGCACTAGTATTTATGCATGGAGTTCAAATTGGAACTCTTTACAAGATTCTGGGTAGTACTGTTATCGATGGGTGCAACAGTTCTATGGTTCTTGAAAGTGGAGTAGAAAATCTAGTGGTCTCTTGAAAAAACACCATGCTATGGCATCAAACGCTTTGACATATTGGAGAGAAGTGCTTTCGAATACTTCATGGTAATGGTATGGTAGAAGGTATGTCTATCTTCTCTCTGGATTCTGATTTCTGTGAACATTGTGTATATGGGATGTAGAATTAGGTGTGTTTCCCCTCTGGTGCTACGAAGGTGAAAGGGATATTAGAGCTTGTGCACAGTGATGTGTTTGGCCCCGTGTTGGTTCCATCAATGGGTAAGTCTATGTGCTCAAGGAATACATGGATATATTTACTCAGGAAGAAATCAGAAGTATTTGACAGGTTTCAAGAATTTAAGGCTCTGGTGGAAAACCAGATAGAGAAGAAGATAAAGGTGTTGAGCACAAATAATGGTGGAGAGTTCTGCAAGAAGGAATTTGAAGGGTTATGTAAGAAGTGTAGTATAGCACAACAAAATAATACTCCATACACACCTCAAGAAATGGATTTGCAGAAAGAATGAACATGACATTGATGGAAAACGAAAGAATCATGCTCAGTGGTGTTGGGTTAGGACAAGAATTATCGACAGAGGCGGTGGAGAATGTATGTTACCTGGTTAATAGATCACATTCATAAGCATTGGAGGATAAGACTCCATAGGAGGTATGGACTGGTAAGAAACCCTCTCTTTCACATCTGAGGGTATTTGGCTATGATGAACATGTACATATTCTGAAGGAGAAAATAACCAAGTTGGATAGTAAATTCGAAAGATGCATCTTTATTGGGTATAAGGATGGTTTAAAAGGTTATAATATTTGGAACCCAGAAACAAGGAAGGTTGTGTACAAGCTATATGTGGTATTTAAAGAGGTGAAATATGTTATTAAACATGAATTCCTACCAAAGGACCCTGAGAAGATAAAGTTTGAGCTAAAGGAGGAAGAATCAAACTCTAAAATAGAACAAGAATCGGAAGATGAAGAGCCACAAAATCTAGCTGTGAGAAGATCAATTCGAGAAAGAAGGAAACAAAAAAGGTATAGTCCATCTATTTTCTGTTCAAATAATGGTTTATCTATCACTGATGATGATCCCATAATTGTTAGGGAGGCAGTGGATTCAAAGGATGGAAAACTATGGAAAGAGGCAATGGTTGATGAAATGAAATATGTGGACAAAAATGAGTCTTGGGATCTGGTGGAGTTGTCAACTAGAAGGAAGCCCATTGGAAGCAAATGGGTGTTTAAGAAGAATATGAATGCAAAAGACAAGGTGGAGAAATTCAAATCTTAGCCGGTAGCAAAAGGTTATTCCCAGGGACCAGGAATTGATTTTGGTGATATTTTTTCCCTTGTTTCCAAGGTAGCTTCTATTATATTATTTTAATCTATTGTTGTTACTTTTTATTTTGAGGTAGAACATATGGATGTGAAGACAACATTTCTTCATAGGGATTTGGATGAAGATATATACATGAAGCAACCTGAAGGTTTTACGGTGAAGGGTAAGAAAGAACTGGTATGTAGGTTAAAAAAGTCTTTGTATGGGTTAAAACAATCACCAAGGATGTGGTATCAGAAATTTGATATGTATATATGGGGACTTGGCTTCACTAGAATAAAAGAAGATCACTATGTGTATTTTAAATTAATTGGTGACCATGTTATTTATTTGGTCTTGTATCTAGATGATATGTTGCTGATTGGGAATAACAAAGAAATTATCCAAGATTTGAAGACCCAATTATCCTCCAAATTCGGCATGAAGGATCTTGGTGCTGCAAATTATATTTTGGGCATGTAAATTAAACAAGATCAGGAAAAGATGAAGCTTTGGTTAAACCATACGAAGTACGTCGATACAATATTGCAGAGGTTTAATATGCAGGATAGTAAACCGGTGAAGGTTCGTATTCCTGTAGGTGTAAATTTATATGTTGAACAATGTCCCAAGACACAAGAAGAGGAAGAGAACATGTCCCATGTTCCATATGCAAGGGAAGTCAGTAGCCTGATGTATGCAATGGCCTATACTAGACCAAACATTACATATGCAATGGGAGTATTGAGCAGGTTTATGTCAAAACCATGGAAGGAGCATTGGACAACAGTGAAGCATGTTTTCAAGTATTTGCATGGCACTAGTGATTATGGTATGTGCTACCAAGGAAGACCGAGATTGGATATATTTTTGGACATCCATGGCTTTGTTGATGCAGACTAGAATGGAGATCTAGATTAGATAATATCTACAAGTGGGTATGTGTTTAACCTGTTTGGAGGAGAAGTTAGTTGGATGAGCAACAGACAGTTTGTAGTGGTACTTTCAACTACAGAGGAAGAACACATGGAAACCACTCATGCAAGCAAGGAAGCAGTTTGGTTGCAAAGCTTGTGCTCAAGTATAGGGTTAGTACAACGAGCTATAAGGATAGACTGTGACAACCAAAGTGAAATTTTCTTGGCAAACAACCCTACTTATCATTCAGAGACAAAGCACATTGATGTTATGTATCACTTTGTGAGGGATATGATTGAGGACAAAAAGGTGTTGCTGGTAAAGGTGGACACTTTGAAGAATGTTGCAGATGCATTGACAAAGTCTATGAGAATTGAGAAGTTTTCTTGGTGTAGAGAAACAATATTGGGAGTTGCAGGGCTAGACCAACGACTAAGCTCCCCTGTGACCCCCAGTGTGGAAAATAAAATAAAAACTGGGAGAATGTTGGGTGTATGTTATCTTCTTTCCATGACTAGTTTCATGCTTGGGGGTGCGATATCCCCCCCTATTTGTTGCACCGAGTGTAGCAGGGGGGGAGGTAGCTCCCTAGTATGGGGTTCAGGGCAATGCCCTGAGAAATTTTTTTGGACCCTATATAAGGTGGGTGGACCTACCTATGGTTTTGGGTATGGGTTTGCACATGGTTTTGGGCATGATGGTTTTCTGCCCATGGTATTTTGTAGATGCGGTCAAGGGAACTACATTTATGTTCTAATATAGGGTTACTGGATTGTGGGTTATGAATGCTTCGACATGTATATATATGTATTGTAACATTGAAAGGAATATAATAAAAAATCAATCTGGAAGTCCCAGTTTTGGGATCTAGGGGAAAATATCTGTGTATATCTGTTTTATTTTTATTGTTCTCATCATTTTTTATTTTTTGTTTTTAGAATTCATATGTAGGTAATTTCTATACAGGGTTAAAACCTACACCATGCGCTATTAGGAGTAGCTCTTCAAGGTTGAGCACAGTGGGAAAGTGCAAGGGGCATTTTAATGAGCTTGCTAACTAACTGTGCCATGCGATAGGCTCAAAGGAGTAGAAGACAATTAAAGAGTAGTTGAGCCAAATAGTGAGCCAGAGATGACCCTTCTATTTACTAAAAGTGTGCCATGTGCTTATGCAGAGAGAGAGATAGGCTACTTGGGAGAAAGGCACAATCATAAGAGATAAGGAGGGACCACTGTTGCTTTACATTTTTCTATGCGCTAGAGAGGCTTAGTGAGGGAGCATGGTGCAAAGGCTGTGGACATGGATGTCTAACTATTTCTTGAGACAAAGGGTGCTTGTTTTTCTTAAGTGCGCTCAAAAGTTCCTTGCTCTTCCAAAGTGCACCTTGTTTTCCCGAAGTGCACTCAAAGGGTCCTTGTTCTTTCGAACTGTGCCTTGTTTTCCTGAAGTGAACTTTTGAAGGGAGAGAAGGTCCTTGTTTGTTCAAAGTGTGCTCAAAAGTTCCTTGTTCCTCTAGAGTGCATTTTCGCTATGTTTGAAGTGCGTCCACTGTGAGTTTGGAGATTTCTCAAGCTTGGGAGGGCACAATTGTCTCCAACAATGACTAAATGTTCTTCTGGAATGCACTTTTCACTGTGAGAGATAGTAGAAATCAAGTCAATTTTCCTAGGAGGGTTTTCACTACATTATGAGGAGAGGAGGGCTTTTGAATTGCATAGTTTTCCTCTACAAGAGGGTGGAAGGTGTCCATTTTGTTATCCAATATTTCTCTATGTACCATGCAAGGCAGAGGCGAAGTGAGTTAGGATGAGTCACAAGGGTTAGGTGTTTGTCCTAGGAAGGTTCATAACATTAGATCAAATTTGACATCTAAAATGGGCCTCAAAACAAAAATGTACAACAAAGATCAACTTTATAAGAAACAATAGGATTCAAGATGATGATGTCAATAATAGGGGATGATTCACCATTTTTGGAGTAAAAAATTAAAAAAATATAAAAACTATTTTTTTTTTGAACTCGTATTTCCAGCTTATCTCCCTATAGTTTTACTCAAATTTCGAGCTAGAGCACTCTTTGGATGTAAAATTTAATTCCTCATTCAAGGAGTACCCATGTTGCATACTTTTGATAGATTTGGCTACATGAAAAATGAGAAATACTTGAAAATGTGATTGCAATCATGTTTTTCATGTATTTCTCATTTTTTGTGTAGCAGGGTCCATAGAAAGTATGCAACATGGGTACTCCTTGGATGAGGAATTAAATTTTACATCCAACGTGTTCTCTTGCTCGAAATTTGAGTAAAAATATAGGGAGATAAGTTGACAATAAGAGAAAGTGGTTTTTTCTTTTTTTCCCTTTCAAGTTTGATGATGTAATATAAACTTATTTGATTATTTCCACTATTATTTCATAATTTTCCTTCGAAGGCCCATTTTAGACCTAAAAATTTATCTAATGCGTGCAGTCATTTGAGATGGTCTTGAAGGGGACTTAGTGCAAAAGTCTTGGTAAGAAAGGTTGCATCAGTGAGACCCATGAATAAGTTGTGCTCATCACCTGGTAAGAGGGCTAGTGACTTCATAACTTTCACTGGGTAGAAGGACCAAGAAGAGGTCCAAAATGGGTAAGTGTGGGACCAATAGAGTAAGAGGGAGATATACATCCAGACATGACTCAAACTTAGATCACACACATGAAAGCCATCAATACAAGCCAAGAAGAATACATAGGATTAATGGATAGAATCACACCTTTAAATGATGATAAAGCGACACTTATTTGTAAGTATGATAGTTGAAATGACGCATTACGACACTTCGAACACAAGTTATTACAAAAGTGAAAATTGTGACCAAAAGGTGCACTAAGCTCTAGGAATGTGTCTAGCACATATACTAATGTTATGTAGTATCAAATAATGCAAATGGGTGTGCTAGAACCAACTCTACTAACGTGCAAAGGTGCAACACGTACAAGAGTGAAAACAACAAAAGAAACATATGCAATAGGAAGAAAACATGAAAACGACAATAGTAAATGAAAATGACATTAAAAGAGCCACATGCTAGAGTGAAGATAACATGAAAACAACACTTATTAAATTGAAAACAAGAAACGGTGACAATTGTGAACATGAAAGCGACACTTGTGATAATGAAGGTGCGCTAACAATGACAGTTGGGAAAACTCACCAGAATAGAAGTACGAATGCAACCAAAGTGAGGGAAACTACCAATGGAATCATGGACTGACTATTGACATGGGTTGAACATTACATCAACACTAGCTTGATGGACTGTGTTATTCTTGTTCAAGCTTGCATAAAAGAAGCACACTTATAGATTCAACAAGGACTGAGCATGTGTGAGAAATTGACTTTTATTGTTAGAATCCAAGAAGAAGACTTAAACACTTAATACAACACCAATAGAAAAGGAAATGACTATGGACGATAGATCATTATATCCTTAGTAGGCTCCAAAATTCAAGTGTAAGAAATTTTTTGGAGGTTGTTGATTACACCGTCAACACTTGGAGACACACTGGTAGAACTCCAACTTATGTGTTCAGGTTCCACCTTTAAGTGAAAGGTCTCAATCTTTTATTAAGTATATATTCACCACGTATATTTCCCCAACCGTTCCACTTATCTTGGTTAAGGATATAATATATTCTATTATTTACTCAACTTGAAACATTATCAACATAAGACTAGTCATACCTCAAGTTTTTAGATAGGGGAGAAGGATAATAAGTATACTGAGCTTTTGAAGCACATTCCCTGTTGTTACTCCACTACCAATGAGCCTGTTAAGTACCCCGAGAGAGTCACCTTAAGGAACCACAAGAATTTTTTTGATGGGAGCAAGCCTGAATAGTACCCCGATGAAGTTGCTTGCTTCACCTCTCTACACATGAATCCTTTCTCTTCTTCACCCTTTATTTAGTTACTAATAAAATGTGTAGAGGAACTTATTTATTTTGTCGGTGGAAGAGGGATCCTGACTTATTGAGAGAAAAAGAGGTTGGTTCTTTATTTAATGGATTTGAAAGATTACTGAAGTTAACATGTTATTTTATAGTTTTTTTCCTTTCCCTTGTCTACTTGGCTGAGTTGAAAAGTCAAAACACCGTTCAATACAAGGCTGAGTCATAATGGAAGATGTTGATAAAGATATAGACTTCGTAGTTTGACCAAAAGCTTTTCATCTGGAACAAAACATATTTTTCGTTGATACATCATTGAGTTTAAAGATATGTAAACCCAAAATAAATAAGAAGGTAAGAAATAAGCCAATAATTGTTCGTCATCACATCTGCCATCTTCAAGATTTTACAAATTTTATTTTAAGCCAAAAGGAGTATCTTTCATGCAAAGTATTATTAAGAAAAACATAAAAGAAAAAACACAACAAAACAATGAAACATGATCAAACAAACAAAGCAAATGGAGACTGAATTTAAAACAACATGGAAGACAAAAGTAAGGAAACAAAAGAATTGTAGAGGCTAGATGGAGAGCGAGTGCAGGATGAGTGAAAAGGAAACTAGAATGCAATAAGACCTACTCCTAACCTAACCATCTAGAAGGTCAAGGTCAAGTGCATTGAAATTTCTAATGTAATCATCATAGTTCCCAACTTGCAAACACAAATATACGATTTATTAGAACCAATATAACATAATGTGTAATAGAAAAGAGAAGAACTTGAATATCTTACACAACAGATTGAAGATTTTTCCTAAAGGCAGAAAGACATGCCATAACACCTAACCTTATCCAACATGCAACCTTACCTTTTCGATTAGAATAAGAATGAAACAAACCTCATAGGATTCTTGTGAATGCATATTCATCTTCATTTTCCTGCTTAGGAAACATAAAGAGGGAACATAACTTACTATTTTCAAAAGGGCTTGCTAAGTAATATGCTTCTAGGAAATCATAGATTGGATCATGAAATTCAAAATCATCCTCTTAAAAACCCTAAAACCCATGAGAATATGAATTTTCAATTAATGGCATGGAACTAGTATGAGAATTTTGTGAGGGAAAATGAATTTGATCATGCCAAGAAGGCTTGATAATATAATGAGGACCTGATATAACCATCAGTGAAGGCTGAAGGGCATCACTTTCTTGACAAGTATCTGAATGACAAGATGATAAAACATAAATATTAGTTCATTTAAAATAACCATCATTAGGTAAACTAGTGGGAAAATGTTCAACCAAAAGATAGTTACAAGAACCAACATTATGATCAGATGGACCAATGAAGGCATAACATTCTTAGTTAGTGGAAATTAAAGATACATCTGTTTGAAATTTTTTGCAAATACTTTGAATAATAGAATCATATTCTTTGTACGTTGAATGTGACATACCATTTCCTTGTAATTGGTTATAAGAATCAAAATAATTGAAAATTAATTCCAGTATAGAAAACACGTGAAACTAGTTAGGATGTAATGGGTGAAAAGGAGGAATTTTGTTCACTGTATAACTTAAGCATTCATTAACACTCAAGAGTGTATATGATGCCATGAAGAAAATTATTAGCATAAGAACATTCACAAGAAAAACTAGGAACTTATTATTTTCAAAATAATATGACAGGTATGAATATTTCGACCAATGATAATCTTTAAAATGATCAACTTCATAGCTCTGACCATCTATGGAAGGTATACACTCTAAACCCGAGTTTGATACAATATATTTGCATGGAGATGAACTAAATGAAATAGAGTCTTCAATCCGATTAAAAACCAAATATTGAAAGTTAAGAGAGATATATCTAAAATACTGAAGATCTTTCAAGAAGGAATCTGCATTCAGTGAAACCATGTGAAGGAAAGAATTTTGCGAGAAAATCCAAATCTGACTTAGTTCAGAGCCTTACCAGAGTCACAAGAACTCGACATAACCTTCAACAGAAGTTGAATTTCCTCGATTTCCTGACAAGTAATGGAACTTCCAAGGATTGTCAAATTGCATTGTAAAGATTGAATCAGATCATGCATGGTGTGTGGATAACTTCTATCAGTAATTGAACAAGATCACAACTATCTAAATGACAACCATATTCATCACTGAATGGATAATATTTTAGAACCTCAAAAAATAAATTACCCAGGTCAAAAGATTCTTATAATTGAACATATAAGAATGGATAGATTGGATCAATCTCATGAGTAACCTGAACAAAATAATTTTCTTCATGTAAGACTGGAAATGATATGGAATGGAATGAATATTCAATGATTTCCTTACCTTCTTCTTCATCATGGATAAAATCACTACCCTATTTCAATTGAGAATTAAACTCATTATATGATGAACTTGATGAGTATGCATTGCAAAAAATAGGGCTCAAGGGATAGTGAGTTGAAGAGGAAGTTTCAATAAGAACATATTCTTTAATCGAATTAGATTCTAGATATGAATCTTTCAATTCAAAACCTTCTTGATAAGCAGAAAGATCAGTAGATGCACTTGGGCATTCATCACCATATACAAAAATAGATTCATCATCACCAAAATGATTGCTTTCCAAGACCTTAGATTGATTAAGAAAATTGATTTCATTTGATTTAATAATGAGCTTAGTAGAGACTAAATCAACCAGGAATGGAAGAGAATCATCTTCACATGGAGGAATTTGAAAAAGAGAAGAAAGATTGTAAGAATCTTCACCTTTCTACTCCTCTACTTGTGCAATGTGACTGTCTTACACCTGATCATTGTTTGGATTTGGAAGAGGTTGATCAAGCAAATCAATGGTCAAAGGATCATGAGAAAGATATGATAGAGGATGTCGGGAATCCAAATCAAATTCAAGAATAGAGTTATGAGTGTTAATAAAATCTTGACAAACCAAGGGATTGGCCTTCACCTCAGGCTCCATCAACGATCTGATTTAGAATATAAGTTTGCAATGCTAAGATCTTCCTCAAATTATAAACAAAATTCTTTCATTGTGTTTAAGGATCCATCAATTTTTGCAAGTGCAATGAAGAGTTTTTATGTTAATTTTATGAGCAATTTAACATAAACCAAAAATTGAACAACAACATAAACATGTACAGAACATCATCAAAAACACATTACAACAAGCACATGATAAAGGAGTTCACCCCTCCTAGGCTATGTCTCCTTGGTCTAGCTTCTAATGTCTTGGGCCTCTCTATTATGATCAAAAGTGTAAAAATCTGTGTTTACAATGCGCAAATGCTTTTGAAACCAGCTCCAATCAATCCAAAATGTCCAAAAATGGATATCTAGCAAATTTTTGCATCCAATTTGGTGAAAAACTGAAGAAGTTATGGCTTCCCCTTGTTTACCCATTAATCGTTCCACAAATTTCCCCATTTCCAGCATGATCCTACAAATTTGCCCCAAAAATGTGCTAATTGGGTGAAAATTGCGCTGCGCTACGGGCCATATTTTGTCACTGAACTATTCATCGCAAATCGCAATCGAAAAGGACCAACAGGCTTAAGGTTTGTCTACGTGACGAGTGATTATTCGATTGTGATGTGGCAAACTCGACAACACTATAAACTAGAACCGATAAACATCTCGCATTCGTGAACTTATCACAAATCGCAATTCGGTGGTGAATCGATGGGTAATCATAATGTGGGATTCTGTTTTCTTAAGGTGTGCGATTGCGATCTATGATCCATCACATTGCAACTCCAGGTATGCTGGTGCCAATTTTCCATAATGCCTTCCCTTCATCGATGTGCGATTGCGATCCATCGCATCGCGCCTCCGACTGATTCTTGAAAGCCTTCCCGCTTGCCTTATCGCATCGCACCTTGGCTGTTCTGGGACCAATTTTTAATGACGACCTACCTGCGATTGTGATTTACGACATGTGGAGGCCAGTGGTAGATTTCCACTTGGCGCCTCCTCATTCACTTAAGGACCTTGCGACATCATCCAATCTTGCCATGTGTCCAAGTCAAACTTGAACTTTGACTTGCTCTAACTTTTGCATATGAGCTCAGATTTGAGTGTCGTTCACACTGCGTTGGAATCAGAATGATGAGCTCTTCAATTTGAAGCTAAGTTTATCAAGATTCTAACACTTAGATTGTTGAGCCTAATTTTGAGCTCCTGATCAGTCCTAACCATTGGAAGTCTTTTGGACTCCAAAAGATCACTTTCAATTGACCAATAGGTGAGGGTACAATTCCCTCACCTTTCTAATCTCGATCCATTGATCATTGAATTGGAGCTTGTGATCTCCATGATTCTTGTTGTGCCTTTCTGTGTACTTGCCTTTAACATTTTCAAGTTGTTCTTGCATTGTTTGATGTACCATTTGGAGTCGTTCTATGAACTCTTTGGCCTTTTCTATGTTACTATCAATAGCAACATCCTTCTTACCAAGATGATACAATATATTATGATGCAAATGGTAAACAAATTCCTCCACTTGATTCCTTTGATTCAAGCTTGAATATAAATCTTGAAAGTATGTATTTTTCTGAACATAAATTTCATGTAAAACAAAATGATGCTTGAGGAAAGTAGTTATACAAACTATAGGCCTAGAAAGTACATCAACAAACTTTTCGCTTATACCTTTATTATACCTTTTGACCAAGTGGAATAGTAAAAGAAAACCCATCCAATGGAAGTTCCTTTGTCATTGAAACTTAAACACTTTATCATTGAAAATTTCTGAATGAAAAAAAATGGGCTTACCACATTGCAAAAAGACAGCGCCCATGGCATAGTCACATACAACAACTTGAAACTTAAATGGTTGTCTCAAGTTTGGAAAAGGAAGTACTAGAGTTGTATTGATATTTCGTTTTAAAGCATCAAATGCCTCTCGTTGTTTTCCTCCCCACTGGAAAACCTTTTGCACAATTGCCAACAAATGCAAATGAACTACAATAGAAGAAAAATTAACAAAATTTCTCCAATACCAATAGGGGTCATAATATATGAATGGCCAAGTTTAGCTCTGTAATATGTACGGACCTTTGCTTTCTGCTAATGTTTTCCATATTTGTAAAATATCAAAAAACTTAAAAATGTAAATAGGGTATGTCCTAAAAGAAAAATCAAAGGACACAAAGAATGAAAAAAGGTCAAAAAGCAAAAAATGAAAAATGAAACCCAATGAAAAAGAAAAAGACCATGAAAGTGTGCAAGTCTAAATGCCACTACTATTTTATTTGTTTTACAGTAATGATTGTGGGAAATGTGTTATTTATGCCACAATCCATGGTAACCAAACAGTTTAATCTCGGTTATTCCATGTTTTCAATTTCATGCTTAGAGATAGAGAATAAAATCTGACCAAACTATTTACTCTAGGCAAATAAGTAGATAGGTAGAGTAAAGAAAAAAGGAGCTCAACAGTTTAATCTGAGCCCTTAGATGTAATAAGGATAGACTTAGATAGATCTCTATTGTAAAAGAAATGAAAAGTTTGAGGGTTTTCTAGATTAAGTGCACCCTAATAAAGAGAAGAGAAAATGATAGGAAGTGTAGATGGGTAAGTAGTTGGATGATTGCAGAATTATGGTGATTGATTGGATAAAATCATATCATTCACTTTCATCATCAAATTGCTTAAAGTGTGGATGACAATGGAACACTTACAAAGTCAAGTGATTGATTTCCGCCCATTCATTTTACTTTTTCACTAATTTCCCACAAGCAAAAATCAAAGTGCCTGAAACTTTAAGTTAAAGGGGCTCAGAGCATTTCTCTGACTTCTGGAAGGACCGAACGCTCGGCCCAATAACTTATAAGGGTTAAGTACTTCAACCCCTTTATAAACATTCACTCCCTCCCTAAACATTCATCTCACCTAAAAATCCCTTTCCTAAGGTAAAATTACCATTTACCTAGGAAAAGTAATAAACCTTACCTAAAACCCCCTTTGTTTACATAAAAACCCATAAAAGAGCATTAAGCCCAAGTTATGATGTGTAAATTCAAATGCATGAACTAATGTGTCAAGACATTATACTTAGCGCGAGTTGTTCTCATTTCCATTTCATATTAACTTTAACTTTTATTATATTTAACTCCTGAAAAATAAACCCCTTTCCCGTATTAGTTAATTAAAATCCCAAGTGTTAAATATCTCGCCCCGTGGTTTGAAATATAAACCATAATAGTAAATAATTAAATGGATTAATTAGTCGAGTTGCGACTAATTAAGAGCCATAACCCTTCGCCTTACAAAAAGGGATTAATTGATCAAACTGTGATTAATTAATATCCTTCCTCCAATCACATCGCCCCCGATGTCACTAAGCCGCCCTAACCCATAATTATAATCCCGTCGGGCCCCTCCATTAACTCCCCGATCAAGTCATGTTCTCGATCACTGTACGATTTGACCCCTTTAGATCTAACGGTTGTCACTCATATCGGGTAGCCTTCGATGCCGACCTTTACCCGCTCGATGTGAGTGGTTTTACTGTTCACCCCACTGCTACGTGTCGCCCGATGAATGGCATCGGGTGGACCTCTCGCAATACAGCCAAGTCTCCAAAAGCGGTGCGATAGATTCCACTTACTACCTACGCTTACCACCTCCACTACACGACAAAACGTCACCTCCATTAGTTGTCGCCAACTATCGTTGTCCATTATACCTGCCAATATCATTGACTTTGCAGATAAATAAAAAATACTCATTGTTTCCGTCAAGAAAAGAACCTTCTTTTCTCCATGCAAACACAGAAGACATTCAAGTTGTCAACCTGCTACCAACCGTCAACCTTCTACAGCCGCTGAACTCCAAACCACTGTGCAGACCTGTGTGCTTCCTGCAAACAGTGCATAGTCACCATTTTACTGTTCAAACAACTGAAACCGGGTATTTGTCCTATCTTCAACTGAGAAACCCTATTTTTGTGCCTAGCTTGAGCTAAATTGCTGTAAAACTTAAGTAATTTAGTAAGCTAAGCTATCTGATAGTCCTGAAACACTCTGAAATAGAATAATTGTGTCCAATTTCCCTGAAATCCTTTGCCCCCATCTTTGAAATCCACAAGAACCAAAGATGGAAGCCCCAATTGCTTTGAATGTCATGCCAATTACTACTCCCACAGAGATTTAGACCATCTTCCCTTGGCTGACAAATATTTTTAGATTAAAGACCTCACCTTTAAAGAATCCCCTCTGAAATTGCATTGCAGACACCAATATAACTACTTAAACCATGCAGATAATATAGGCCTATGGGAATCAAACCTGCCCAAATATCAATTCCCCAGTGTTCATCTCTTCCCGAAAATTATTCACTACTATCATGCAAGCTATGACCCTATCATGAGAGATGTAATGTCCCAGATCAGAAAGTCCTATTCACTATCACTGCAGAATCCATAAATGAGATGTTACAGTTACAACCTGGTGAAAACCTTACCCCCCTTACTATTGCTGACTTGCTTGACAGATTTTCCAAGCTATCTAGTCCCAGAAGTACTCAAATCCTCTAGACTTTCATTATTGAAGAAAAATACATTCCAAAGGACCCCCCTCCTTATGTGTCATCCTAGTTTTCTGATCTAGGCAAAGATATCACATCAATGATATCATGAATTTTAGGTTTTATCACTAATGAATATGTAGATGATATCATTTTTACCTACATGTCTATTTTTACCCCTAGCCAGCCTCTTGCAGTCAAATTTGATTATGAAAAATTCATCTCAGATAAGATGCATGATCAATTTCTGAGATTGGAAAATGAAAGAGTATTCAAATATTCATCAATCCTATACCATTTATTTATTTACTATTAGACTGATAAGTTTCCCTTCTTTGTCCAAAAGCTCGATACCAAAGGGAATCCTAGATCTGTCGTATTCTAGACCCCTCTGTTCCACATGTCTAATTATCCCTACCCATATATAGAGTTCATTGATCTATTTGTACACCCAGTGACTACCATGTTGCTAGGAAGCCCTGCTCCCAGAATCAATGCAGACATCAAGAGGATCCTGCAGTTGTCAAAGCAATACAAAGTAGGGGATTGGTACTTGTACCAAAACCATACAGAGATTAGAATCTATGGATGTGAGTTTCCACCTTACAAAATGCCAAGGTATCTCCCCATGAGATTATTTTCTCTGGAGTACTAGAGGCAAATGATCAATTCTGATGAGGTCCATTTTGTTAAAACCAAGAAGAAGGCTCAACTAAGAATCAAAGATCATCTTGGCCCATTCATTTGTAACAGTAGAGAAGCAGGAAAGGAGGTAGATGAAATCCTCTAGAGATGGATATTAAAATAGAGTTTCAGGTGGACCTATGATGCTAATAGCTTTAATGTAATAGGAGACAGAAAAATAATCTATCTCCTTACATCCACCATAGGATCCCAGAAATTGAATAGTATGCCAATCAATCTGAATGGAGGGAAAATAAATTAGTAGATCAAGATAGTACACAGGTTGTAGTTGACAATGTATTGATGGGTTTAGAAAGAAGGCTTGATGAAGGTTTATTTGTACAGGTGCCTAGAGAAACTCCATCTCAAAGGCAGTCACAGGAACATAGTGGATAGATTTCAGAGCAAGTAGGGCCATGAGGCCAACCAGAATCATCAGGACAAGCAGAGCTATCAAAACAACAGGAGATTTTAGAACAACAAGAAGAATCTGAACAACCTGAAATCTCAGAGGAGCTTGCTCAAACTGAACAAATCATGAGCAATCCTCCTGTTTTGCAAACTCCTCTCAACGAGGAAAGAAACCTTAAAAGAGACAGACAGGAGGCCACTCCTTCCAGCAGGCTTATTTATCAAACTTTTGCTAAAAGGCAAAGGTTAAACCCATATGCAGAACAAGAGTACATTGAGGAAACAACAGGTAATACAGTGGCAGAAAGGACAGAAAGTGGGCACACTATCCCTTCAGGAGGTTCACCAGCCACCTCACAGTTCCAGGTATTAGAAAGGCAATAGAGCACAGAGGTATCTTCCTTCAGCGCTCTTTCTGGTCAAATCCTAGACATTAAAGAAAAGTATAAAGAGATCAAAGCAAGGAATGAGAAAGTAAAGGTTCAAACCTATGCTCATTATCTCAGAATGGCTCGAACCAACCAGACAAGGCTGATGTCAGCCTTTGATATAAAGGAAGGCAAGATGTAGATGAGCTTTCTTAATCCAACTGTGCAACAACCAAGATCAATGGATGACTATTTGAAAATTGATTTTGAAGTTTTGGAAAAGGATATTCACCCAATTGACCAAATAGAGCTGCATAAACAAACAGGTGAAATGGTCTACTCTACATTGACCAACAAAGTAATCACAACTCATCAATTACAGAACTCACTGCATAACACATCTGCATAGCTTCAATTGGAAAAATACTCTTTTCAAGCCAAATACACCAGAATAAAGACTTTGGAGGACTTGATCATAGAGCTGGGACATGATCCCAAGGATTTCTAAGTAGTAGAACAATTAATAAAGAAGAAAAATGATGATATAGCTGCACTAAAGAAGCAGCTCAAGATCCCTCCTCTTCACCATCCTCAAACTGCTAAAGTTATAGAAAAACAAAAGGAGGAAGAACTTATGGACCTAGTCCTTAAGTTGAATGATCAATTAAAAGAAACAGAGAAAGAATTGGAAAATGCGATACAATCTAAGAAGAGTGAGTTGGCCACCACTCAGACTGTAATACCTACAATTTCCACTGCAATACCCTCCACTCTAGCAACTTCCTTGGCACTAACACTTCCAACAACCACAACATTGCCAGTAGCAGGTACTACTTCAGCCATAGGTACATCAACCAGTATAGGGATAGCAACAGAAAGAGCAAATGAATTGGTTAAGGCTATGGAAAAAATGAGCATCCAGGCCACAGAACTAAAGAAACTTAGAGAGCAAGTGACAAGTTTGGAAACAAGTTGTGAACTTGCACAAATTCAAAACAAAGAAGAAGCATGAAAAAACGAAAGGATGGTGGAAAGAATAAGAATCCTTGAAAAGGATTTGACACTAGAAAAGCCATTGGGAGATATCAAGGATATATTATGGACCAATATCATTGATTCCATCAATGATATTTTGTCTTCCATTCAGGCTATTTTTGAGAAAACTAAATTAGTCAAAACAGTCATGGAAGCCATATAGAAGACAAAGGAAGAACTGGGAGACAAGCCTGAGGAAGCAAATCAATTGGTAGAATTTTTGAACAGTAGAAACAGGCACCGGCTGGATGAACTAGAAATTAAAGACAAAACAACAACTATTATTGAGATTAAGAAGGTTCTTACTAAAAGGAACCTGATGCTTAATTTGGAGAAAATATGTCAAAGCATTCAGGAAGACATCGACAACTTCATGTTAAAATATGGCATTTTGAGAGAAAAAGGACTTCCTAGTCCTCTGGTCATACATGAAAATTAATGACACAAGAAGATTACATTGACAGACTACACAAACAATCCAGGAACCAAGCGAGTTCTTCAGGAATAAAAGCATTACCTACAGGAAAGGTACTTTATGATGGCCTGGAGAATCTATTCTACATAGAACATGAAGTCAAGCACTTGTTCACCAGTATACCCAATTTTTCAAAATATATAGAAGTCGATGAAGTCTACAGGAAAATGATCAGAATAAAATTACCAGATAGTGAATGGTGGACCAGTTTTACAGATTTACTATAAGTTACTATAGTAAATCTAGAAGGTAATGATAACCGCCAGGTTAAAACAGGTAATTCAGGATTAACCAGTACAAGTAAAGAGTATCAGTAGGTTAAAGATAAGAGTGAATCCAGCACATAACTACCAAGGCAACTGCACGAGCCAAATCTGAATTCTAGTAGCCAGCACATTCACAAATAAGGGGAAAACAAGCAAACAGATTTCCATCTGTCTCTATCTTCGTGTTGAAGATATTTTTTGTTTCCTAGATTAATTCTCATATAGTTATGAGATATTTTGTATCAAATTTTGTATAAATACTTCAAAAGTTGAAGTAATTAGTGGGGATTAAAAATTATTTTTGGAGACATTTTGTTTTAAGCTAAGGAGCTAGTGTACTAGATTGGTTTACTAGATTATGAAATAAGCCGAGGACATTTCACTCGATTCTTGTGCACAGTTGGAACAAATAAGTATGATTTTCTCATGTTTAAATCTCGTTTTTTCTTTATGTCATCAAATATTCGTATGTGTTTCTTATAAAATCTTAAAAGCAAACAAGGAATGATATCATCAGAATTAGCTTAAGTGCTCTCTGTTTTAACTGTTTGCTTTATTGATGTTTTCTTCGAAACTGCCTTGGTCTGGAGATTCTTAATTGTCGCCCTACTTCCGTAGCTTACCCTGTTGGCATTATGTTTCTGGTATGGTTATATGTTACAGATGTTGTACTTGATGGCAACACCCATGGCATGGCTCTCAATATGATGAGAATTAAAAAAAAAAAAAAAAAAAAAAAAAAAAAAAAAAAAAAAAAAAAAAAAAAAAAAAAAAAAAA
>APFE030999777.1:9382-17569 GCA_000404065.3 Pinus taeda
TGTTAATGGCAGAAATAATAACAGAGCTGAAGGGAGTGGTACAAACGCAAGAAAAAAACCAAGTAATACATCCTTCAAAGACATCCTTCAAGGGAAAAATAAAGAAGAAACAACACCAAAACAAACAGGGATGGATGCCAGGCCATATATTGTGGAACAGCTGGATCATACCCCAATATACAACATAGACACACCAGAAACAGAGGATTACTGTAATATTTATGAGAGACAAGCAATAATATGCAGATTTAACAGCTTTTGGCCCAAACCAGTGGATTTATTCCACTGGATCTTCAAAAACTGGACCCTGCAATGCGAAATACACCTCTGTTCCAAAGGTTTTTTTATAGTAAAATTCCTAACAGAAGCTGACAAGGACGCAGTAATACAGGAAGGACCTTGGTTCTGGGGATCTACTGGTCTCTTCATCACACCTTGGTTCCCTGAATTTGATGCAAATACAATGGTTGTTACCAAAATGCCAGTTTGGGTGCGACTACACAACCTCCCAATTCATCTATGGACTGATCAAGTACTAGCTGGAATTGGAAATACCATCGGACAATACATCAAATGGGACACACAACGATTGGAGGAAAGAATCTTCACATATGCTCGGATATGTGTGGAGGTAGACCTCAGCAAAGGCCTACCAGACCAAATACAGCTGAAGCATAGACAGAGGAGCTGGACACAAGGATTAGACTACGAAAATACTGCCTTCAGATGCCGAATATGTAGACAAATAGGACACCTACAAAACACATGTCCAGCAGCCAAAAAAGACAGTCGAAGGAAGAAGAAATCAGAAAAACAAGTGAAGGGATGGCAATTTCCCCCACCTGTCACTGATGACGAGGAGGAAGAAGAGATGGAGATTACAAATACCAATCAGCCCAGCCAGATGAACAAAGAACCAACAGCGGAAGACAAAATACCACAGGAACAAATAGAAACAACACATGCAAACACAACAGTTACTATGGACATGGGTAGCAACAAACGACATCATATATCAGACTCGTCTGACTCTGATAAAGAAATCCCACAACTTGTGGCTGAATCTGCACTTGCTCTGATAAGTCCAACAGAGCCACAGGGGATATGGAAAAAAGTTGAGAAGAAAAAGGGGCGAAAACTGTGACTTTCCCCCATATGTACATAATCATATCTGCCTAACATGATTTTTACTTGCTTTTGTACACCCTGCGCGGTGTTGACGGATCACTACACTCTTAAAATAGCACCATTTTTGACATCTATTTACAGCATATGCCGACAGGCATCTACAACATGTAATTTTTCAATCTTAATGAAAAATTATTGATCTTTTCCAGTGTGAAAAAAAAAAAAAAAATAATATATAATATATATAATATATCGTATATATATATATATATTATATATATATATATTATATATATATTATATATATATAGCATTTTACTAGATAAAAAATCTAAATATGGAATTTATATATAAAAAGAGAGAAGTCTTATTCCGTTAATATTTTTGTTTTTAGGGAGATTTGTAATTCATTCATTTTTCAATATGGAGTTCACATATAACATAAATATATTCCTTTTATTTTATATAGTATATACATAGTTGACATTTAAATATTTATTTATGATTCATATTTTACACATTAAAATGTCAATACATGCCCCAATCATATTATAAGTAGAAAACATACATCCATTAGGCTCTCTCTACAAAAAATAATATTTTTTGTTATTAATATTTAAAATGTTACATGTTAGCTCCATATTAAAAAATTAATGAATTATGGCTCTCTCTTAAAAAGAAACTTATTAATGGAATAATAATTCTCTCTCTTTATATATACAAAATCCATACCAAACTTTTTTAACATATATATATTCTATATCTATATATATATATATATATATTATATTAAATAGATATACTTATATACTATATAGTTGACATTAATATGTTTATCTTATAAAATGTTATCTATAATTTGTATAATTCTTGCAACAATCTCTTTATTATTATTTTTCCACACTCAAATTTTTTCTTTCTTGTGAAAAAAATTTCATGTTCATATCTCCAACCTTTACCTAAATGCCTCAGGATTTTAAATGACAATCATTTTATTCCTCTTTGACAGATTAATGATATGCTGTAATTTTTTCTCTTTCTTCTTACACCATATAATGTTTCACTAACACATTCTCCATCTTATCTTGCATAATTTCCATTATTTTTTTCATGTGCTTGTATATTTCCCTATTTTTTCGGTTGCTAGTCTCAAGCCCATTGTTTAATTCAAAACTCAAGTTCTTCAAATATTTTTCCCATATTGTAACTAGGCTTCCCAATACCCACTTGCTACAAACCTTCTTTACTAGATTGTTGAAGTTTGGTGAGTTTTCTGAAATCAGATAATAGAAAAATGGCAGTGTCATGAATTCAATATTTTTAGAGATACCAAGAGTGGTTTCCCTATGATTCAAGTTAATCCAAGGGAGGATTTTGGAACTAACCAATATATTCTGGGATAAGAGCGAATCTAAAATAAAAAAATATGTCTAACCAGGAAGCAATATGGCCTATTCAAGTCCACTTATTTCTCCATGTGAATATTTTAGTGTAAGGGTTTATATATAACTAATATAATTAATGCACAAGGTATTCTAAATGTTCTTGGAATCAATTTTGAATGTGAGATCCTACTAATGTAGGGTTTGTATTGAATTTTCCACTTTACAGGCACTCTCATCAAAAACATTTGTCCCCAAGGGCCACTAAAGAATTCCAATAATCATGTTTTCCTTTGAATTGTATAGGCATGTAAATATTGACAATGGAGTATACTTGATTTGAAAGAACACGTAGAAAACAAGTGGCCAACGAGTGAGACGTTGAACTAGATTCTATCAATTTGATTGAAGATTGAGACCACATGGTGGATATTCTTCCTGAAAATCCTCTTACAATAAAGGAATGAATCCCACTACTATTCCAAACCTTGTGCTAATTTTGGATGACCTCTTGGTCCCCCATTTCTATCCATCAGAGTAGCAGAACTAAGTGTCTTTCTTTCTTGATCAAATATTTCACTTCCTCCATCTATTTTTATGACTTCAATCCCTTGCAATTCTAGGAGATAACCCTTGCTAAAGAGTTGAGTATCCCCTTGCTAAAGAGTTGAGTCGCCTCATTTTCTATTTTTTCTATATCCCTTTTGTTTTGGATCTAGTATTACCTGTGCTCCCATTTCCTTATCCTTCTCTACTTTTTTGTGCCTTACCTCTTTATTGACTTTCCAACCAACATTCCATTGGAGCCTTTCTAATTATTTTTTCTTCTCTACCTCCAACTTCTTATTAGCTAAGCTTGGAAAGGAAGCCCCTAATTTGGATCTTTTAGGGGGAACAATTTGTTCCTCTTCCCACGAAGATTCACTATTTGTTGCTCTAGTATTGGATCATTTTATAATGGTGATATGGATTCAATATTTTTCTTTGGTTCATGTCGTTATCCTAGATTTTGTACACATTGGTTTCAAGAATTTCACCTTCTTCAATCACTGAATTGAGAGCTTCGAAGCTATTATTTTTCTCATTTTTCCCTTTACTAGATCCTTCCCCTCTTGGTTGTTTCGAAATAGGTAACGAGGTTCAATATTCATAAATATGAAATGTACTCTTGATTCTTGTATATTGTAAAAATAAAGAAAAATTATTATTCTTATTTTTGTAGCATGGGTTTCATGCTCAAGGTCAAATTAAGTTTAGGTCAAGCACCCATTGAGTGCTTCTAGAAATTTCTCATGAATTCAAAAAGTCAAAAAGTCATTGTAATATGTAAAAAACCCCCATTGGGCATATTTTATCATGTCAAGAGAACTATTGTATGTCAAAATTTCTCATAAGACTCCCTCCAATATCAAGTCGGCCTTCAAGGGATGTCAAGTCGGTCTATTGAGGGCATCCAAGAAGCCTCTATATAAGAGAACCATGACCTCACTTGAGAAGGATATAATCAAGTTTTATTACAATGAACAAGAGCCTAATAACCAGTGAAGAGAATTTGTCAAGGAAGAACAATTGAAGCATTTTGGAGATTATTCTTGGGCTTCATCATCTCACTCATGCGAAGATTAGGGCATCATTATTGTAGCTAAGCCGAATTGGAGACTCCTCAAAAGAAGCCGAAGTTTGGAAGAAAAGAGATCAAGGAAAGAGGTCGGGTACCTTAGAAGATAAGAGAAAACCTAGTAAAGAAGAAAAGGAATTAACTTTTCCATAAAAAGAGTCACACATACGAAGTTGCAGTGACTATAGGGGGGACAAAAATTGCAAGTCTAGTAGGCCAAAAAGTTGCAAAATTGGAGCCGAAATATGTTACAGAGCAAGAAGTGTTTGAATTGGGTTGAATTTTGGAAGGAAAAATTCATCAAGGAGAGATCGAATTTATTTTGTAGGTATCTTTATATTGGGTCTTAGGTCTTGGAATTCCTCATTTGAAGATTCTATAAGATGAGAAGAATTCTTGTGGGTTTTCCTCTCAATAGGAAAGGTTTTGGTCCTAGCTAGCAGCCTACATTTTGTGTCCTCTTGTCTCATTGATATTCATTGTTTTGTAGTTGTTTGATATTAAGAACACAATAATAATTAAGTGAATGAATAATTTAATTGCAAATACATAAATTTAAGTAAAAGAACATCACAAGCAGTTATCAAAAGTAAGAGAAATCGCCCTAGTTTAGCTTCCTTGATTTCTCAAAATGGAATCAGAGTTAGGGTAACTACAAGAAGGAAAGGATGCTTGAATATCATCCAATTGAAGAAGGATACATAAGGGAAGATCACGAGGAGATCATCAAGGAAAACTAATAATCATCAAGGAGGACTATCCATCACATCAGAAGGATCACATCATCACAACTCTTGGAAGAAGAAGAAAACCTCAAAGACCCTACCTCCATTCAAAGGAGTCTACACCTGAAGCGTTCTTGGGAATATTGCACATTCTAAAATAATCAAGTAAAGGGATCAAGAAATATCAATTCATCATCAAAGTGATCTCCCTCACATTAAAGAAAGTATCACATCTCAAACATCCTTGAAGAAGATCATCAAGCCATCATCATCAAGGAGGCATCTTCAATTTTCAAAGAAGTAGGGGAATTCAACATCATCAAGAAGGCATATATTTTGAAGATATCATCATCAAAGGAGCATCTTCATTTGACAAGTAAGTATTGTATATTTTATGTCTCAATCTATAATGACTTATTTCTGCAAGGAGAAAAACAAACTTGTTGGGTCATCAAATTACCTTGCATGGAAGAAGAGAATACGTTTGATCCTCATAGAAAATGAAGTTAGTGAATATGTCATGGGATCGATCACTAAACCTCCTCAAGGGAAATCTCAAACACTATAAAAGTAAATTAAAGGAGAGATAAGGGCTCAAAGAATCCTTATAGAGTCAATCAAGGATTGTATCATCCCTTATGTAGCAAAGTTGAAGAAAACAAAACAAATCTATGAAAAGATGGTACATTTTTTCTCCATAACCACTGCAAAAGAAAATATATCATTAAGAACCGAACTATACAAGATGAAGGTATGAAAGGAAGAAGGGTAGTCTCATAAATTATGAGGGTATCTCAAATAATAGATCAACTACAAGAGTTGGGAGAACTAATGTTTAATCATGAAATGACCACCATTGTGCTTAATGCACTACCTGATGAATGAGGAAACTTTGTATCAATTATTTATGGAAAAAAAGAAACTACCCCACTCAGTTATCTATGGTATTTATGAAAAATTCAAGAAACCATATTAAAGGTGAAGAAATATGTTGGATCAAACAAAAAAACACAAGAATATGCAGCAATGGCAAGCAAAAAATGGAAATTTGGAAAGTTCAAACCTTGAAAAAAAGTTTCAAAAGAGAATCGATATGTTTAAAATTCAAGAGGAATTTTCCTAAACTCAAGAAGGAAAACAATAATATATAGGAAAGAAATGAATCCCATGTCACCAAAGAAGTAGAAGAACCTGAAAATAAGAAGTCAAAGAAGGAAGAAGTGATGGAACTCCACTATTAGAAGGTCTCTCACACACTTAATCTATTTTCAAGTGCTTTGAAGTTAGCAAATAAAAATAAAAATAATCACAGTTATGATAGCATGCATTGTAGACATGATTGAGATGACATCGTAAGCATTCATCATGATAGAAAGGAAGGAACTCATGAAATCTTCATTGAAAGCATAGGAGAATAACTAAAGTAACTAAATTTTGAATGATTGAAGAAATTCATCTAGCAAGATAGGGAGAGAAAGAGATCATTATACATCATCATAATTAGAGAAAACATTTGCAAAATAAGGATCATAGAGATCCTCCATTGGAATAATTGTTAGAAGGTTCATCTCTACATAGACAAAGCAAGTGTCTCACAGATAGTCTACCTTGCACCTTGTGTGGGATCCATAGTTTAAAAGGATGATGGTATGATGAAAAATATGAGCAGCATGTCAAGTTGGATGAATTATTTTCATCTTCAAGCAAGGAAAGGAAGTTTCTAGAAGGAATTTTAGATAATAAAAAGAAGGAAAATGTATGGATATATTTGATAAATAAGTTCGTGTCATCATATAGTTGCAGATAGATTGGTTGGATGCTTTATCTCATGAGCATGCTTGAATAAGATGGGGCTCTTCCTTATGAATAATACATGAAGGTATGAATACAATGTACCTTGAACTCTTCTACATATTGAAAATATGAAATCGACATAATATGACCTCATCGAGAATATGAGGTGCTTGGAAACAAAGGTTCCTATGATGAAGGAACTATGTATAGAAGATCCCGAGGAAGTAATGTTTGAAGAAGATGAAAGAAGAGTTTATAAAATATTCATATTTAGTCACGTAAGATAAGATAATAGATCAACATTTGATAAAAATAAGGATTAGCTATGACATCCCCATGGAAAATGTATGAATACCCTAATATGTATGTTGGAAAAGGTGAACCTTGGTAATGTATGTCTTCGACATGGATTCATACGGTATAACAAAGGATGTTGATGTTGCAAGAAGTTGTTGTCTTGAAGAAAGGCCATCATAAGGAGGTAATGTTGATGTCCATTTGTTATTTTGGAGAAAACAATTCTTTGGGTTGATATAGGGTTACCGAAAGATGGTTATAGAAGTTCATATACAAAGAAGAATGGATGGAAGATGGAAGATCCTCTAAGAAACATGACTTGGAAGAGGTAGTTTTATGAAGGATAGCTAGATGTGGACTAGGAGATCACTTTTTATTGAATAAAAGGATCACATGACTGTTGGTTCAACATTATGTTAAAATGAAGGGAAGTAATAAAGAAGATGTGCGATGCACTACGAAGAAGTTCTAGAAGAAGATGGCTCCATGATAAGGAAGTCAAAATTCATCCATGACATGATGACGAAAGGGGGAGCCCTACTACCAGTTGATTGTACCATGATCTCCACCAAATAGTAGTTAGATTCTATTGGAAACAAGTCCCTAGTTAAGAGGTATCTTGGGTATATTCTTGTTATAGGAATGAGTAGATCCTCCCTAGCTGAGAGGGAGAGATAGAAACATCATTCTTGTCTTCATGTCATGAAGAAAGAATGGAGGATTGGGTAAGCATATGAATTCTAACACTCTTTGAGAATGAGGTATGCCATCTAATAGGTAAGAGTAGTTCAAGAGAAAATTCCATGAGGATGTGTAAATACAAGATGGGAATGGTCCTAGAAGGACATACCTTATGAACATCCAAAGGGGCTATGTGTCTTGAGATACAAAGATGAAGGTGTTTATAAATCATTTTTCTTCCCAGCATTGTGCTCTAATCTTGTGGAGAGATAGATTTATTACTCAAGGACTTGCTATTTGACAATGCTCGTTTATGTGATGAGAAGCAATGATATAAGTTGAGAAGATAGCTTATGGGACGACATACCAATTTGACACTTCTTATGATAATTATTTAGTATGAGAATGTCTAAATACCTTGTATGTATTATGAATACCTCCCTAGTTAAGAAGGAGTGTTGAAATAGGTAACTAGGTTAAGTCTTCATAAATACGAACTGTACTCTTGATTCTTGTACATTGCAAGAAGAAAGAAAAATCTATATATTAATTAAGAATTCTA
>APFE030999777.1:25840-59657 GCA_000404065.3 Pinus taeda
AGGTATTCTAAATGTTCTTGGAATCAATTTTAAATGTGAAACCACATTGATGTAGGGTTTTTATTGAATTTCCACTTAACAGGCACTCTAACCAAAAAATTGTGTCCCCAAGGGCCACTAAAGATTTCCAATAATCATGTTTTCCTTTTAATTGAGTAGGCATGTAAATATTGATAATGGAGCATACTTGATTTGAAGGAATACGTAGAAAACAAGTGGCCAACAAGTGAGATGTTGAACTAGATTCTATCAATTTGATTGAAGATTGAGATCACATGGTGGATATCCTTCCTGAAGCTCCTCTTACACTAATGGAATGAATCCCACTACTATTCTAAATCTTGTGCTAATTTTGGACAACCTCTTGGTCCCCCTTTTTTTTCTGTCAGAGTAGCAAAACTAAGTGTATTTCTTTCTTGATCAAGTATTTCACTTCTTCCATCCATTTTTTTGACCTCAATCCCTTGCAATTCTAGGAGATAACCCTCATTACTTACATGTTTTATGAGTATCCCGTTGTTAAACAGTTGAGTTTCCTCCTTTTCTAGTTTTGCTATATCCCTTTTATTTTCGATCTAATATTACGTGTGTTCACATTCCCTTATCCTTCTCTATGTTTTCGTGCCTTACCTTTTTATTGGCTTGCCAACCAACCTTTCATTGGAGCCTTTCTAATTCTTTTTTATTCTCAACCTCCAACTTCTCATTAGCTAAGCTTGGAAAGGATGGCCCCAATTTTGATCTTTTATTGGAGACAATTTTTTCCTCTTCCAACGAAGACTCCACTATTTGTTGCTCTAGTATTGGATCATTTTATAATGGTGACATGGATTCAATATTTTTCTCTAGTTCATATCGTTATTCTAGATTTGCAAACATAGGTTTCAAGAATTTCACCTTATTCAATCATTGAATTGAGAGCTTTGAAGCTATTATTTTTATCATTTTTTCCTTTAATAGATCCTTCCCCTCTTGCTTGTTGAAATAGGTAACTAGGAGGCCAAAAAGTCACAAAATTGGAGCCAAAATTTGTTACAGAGGAAGAAATGTTTGACTTCGGTTGACTTTGTGAAGGACAAGTCCATCAAGGAGAGGTTGAATTTTTGTTGGACGTATCTTTGTCTTGGGTCTTAGTTCTTGGAATTCGTCATTTGAAGATTCTATAAGATGAGAAGAATTCTTGTTGGTTTTCCTCTCAAGAGGAGAGGTTTTGTCCTAGCTAGCTGCCTACATTTTGTGTCCTTTTGTCTCATTGATCTTCATAGTTTCATAGTTGTTTGATGATAGGGACACAATAATAATCAAGTGAAAGAAAAATTTAATTGTGAATACATCAAGTTAAGTAAAAGAACATCACAAGCAGTTACCAAAAGTAAGAGAAATCACCCTAATTTATCTTCCCTTGATTTCTCAACATGGAATTAGAACTAAGGTGACTACAACAAGGAAAGGCAGCTTGAAGATCATTCAATTGAAGAAGGATACATAAGGCATGAGAACAAGGATATCATCAAGGAAAACTAAGAAGAATCAAGGAGGAATATCCATCACATCACAAGGATCACATCATCCCAAGACATGGAAGAAGATGAAGACCTCAAAGACCCTACCTCCATTCAAAGGACTCTACACTTGAATCATTCGTGGGAATATTACAAATTCTACAATCATCAACGAAAGAAAGTAAGAAAGAGCACTTCATCATAAAAATGATCTTCCTCAAATTGAAGAAATGATCACATCTAAAACATCCTTGAAGAAAATCATCAAGCCATCATCATCAAGGAAGCATCTTCAATTTTCAAAGCAGTGGATTTCAACATCATCAAGAAGACATCTAGTTGAAGCTATCATCATCAAAGGAGCATCTTCACTTGACAAGTAAGTATTCTATATTTTACGTCTAAATCTACAACTACTTCTTTCTACAAGGATACCAACAAACTTTTTGGTTCATCAAATTATCTTCCATGGAAGAAGAGAATAGATTTGATCCTCATAGAAAATGAAGTTAGTGAATATGTCATGGTATCAATCACTAAAACTCTTCAAGGGAAAACTAAACCACAATAAAAGTACGTTAAAGGAGAGATGAGGTATCAAAGAATCCTTATAGAGTCAATCAATGATTCTATTCTCCCTTATGTAGAAAAGTTCAAGACAACAAAAGAGATCTATGAAAAGTTGGTAGAATGTTTCTCCGTAACCACTACAGGAGAAATTATATCATTAAGAACTGAACTATACAAGATGAAGTTATCAAAGGAATAATCGGTAGCATCATACCTTATGAGGGTATCTCAAATAAGTGGTCAAATTCAAGTGTTGATAGAGCTAATGTTTAATCATGAAATGACAAAAATTGTGCTCAATGCACTACATGATGAATGAGGCAACTTTGTATCAATTATTTATGGAAAAAAAGAAAAATACCCCATTCAATGATCTATGGTCATTTTAAAAATTGAAGAAAATATATTAAAGGTGAAGAACAATGTTGGATCAAATGAAAAAAACATACATGTGCAACAATGGCATGGAGGAATTGGAAATTTGGAAAGTTCAAATCTTGAAAAAAAAGTTTCAAAAGAGAATTGATATGTATAAAATTCAACGCTATGATTGTAATGAATATGGGAATTTCAAGAGGAATTTTCCTAAACTAAATAAGGAAAACAATAAGAGAAAGGAAATAAATGAAGCCCATGTAACCGAAAAAATAGAAGAATTTGAAAATAAGAAGTCAAAGGAGGAAGAAGTGATAGATCTCCACTATTAAAAGGTCTCTCACACACTTAATCTATTTTCAAGTGCATTGAAGTTAGCAAGTAAAAATATAAAGCATCACAAGTATGATAAGATGCATTGTAGAATTGATTCAGATTGAATCATAAGTAGTCATCATGATAGAAAGGAAGCAACTCGTGGCATCTTCATTGAAAGCATAGGATAATAACCGAAGTAACTATTTGAATGATGGAAGAAATTCATCTAGAAATATAGGAAGATAAAGAGATCGTTATACATAATCATCATTAGAGAAAAACATTTACAGAATAAGGACTATCAAGATACTCCATTGGAATAATTTTTAGAAGATTCATCTCTACTTAGAAGAAGCAAGTGTCTCACAGATAGTCTACCTTCCACCTTGTGTAGAATACATAGTTTAAAAGGATGGTGGCATGATGACAAAGATGTGCAGCATGTCAAGTTGTTTGAAGTATTTTCATCTTCAAGAAAGGAAAGGAAGGTTCTAGAAGGAAGTTTAGATAACCAAAAGAAGGAAAATGTATGCATATATTTGATAAATAAAGTAATGTCATCATATAATTGCAGATAGAATGTTTGGATTCTCTATCTCATGAGCATGCTTGAAGAAGAAGGGATTCTTCCTTATGAATGATACATGAAGGTATGAACACAATGTACCTTGAACTCTTATACATATTGACAAGATGAAATCAATGTAATATGACCTCATGAAGAATATGAGGTGGTTGGAAACTAAGTTTCCTATGATGAAGGAACTATGTATAGAAGATCCTGAGGAAGTAATATGTGAAGAAGATTAAAGAAGAGTTTATGAAAGATGTATATATAGTCACATAAGATAAGATCATAGATCAACATTTGATACCAGGAAGGGTCAGTTATGACATCTCCACGGAGAATGTATGAAGACCATGATATGTACACTGGAAAAGGAAAACCTTGGTAATGTATGTCTTGGAGATGGATTCATATGGTATGTGAAAGGATATTGATGTTGCAACAAACTGATGCCTTGATGAAAGGCAATCATAAAGAGGTAATATTGATGTTTATTTTTTATTTTTGAGAAAACATCTATGTGGGTTGAAATAGGCTTACCGAAAGAGGGTTGTAGAAGTTCATCTACAATGAAGAATGGATGGAAAATCCTCCAATAAACATGATTTGGAAGAGATAGTTGTATGAATGATAGTTAGACATGGTCGAGAGGATCATTTTCCGATGAAGAAAAGGATGGCATGACTATTGGTTCAACATTATGTTTCATTGAAGGGAAGTAATGAAGAAGATGGTTAATGCCCTATGAAGAAGTCGTAGAAAATGATGGCTCCATGATAAGGAAGTCGAAGTTCATCCATGACATGATGTTGAATGGAGGATCCCTAGAAGCAGCTAATCGTACCATGATCTCAACCAAAAATTAATTAGCTACTATTGGAAACAAGTCCCTATTTAAGAGGGAGCTTGGGTATATTCCTTTTATAGGAATGAGTAGATCCTTCCTAATTGAGAGGGAGAGATAGACACATTATTCTTGTCTTCATGTCATGAAGAAAAAATGGAGGATTGGGTAAGTACTAAATTCTAATACTCTTTGAGAATGAGGTATTCCATCCAATAGGTAACAATAATTGAAGAGAAAATTCCACGAAGATGTGTAAATCCAATATGGGAATGGTCCTAGAAGGACATACCTTGTGAACATCCAGATCGGGTATGTTCCTTGAGAGACAATGATGAAGGTGTCTATAAATCATTTTCTCCCCAACATTGTGCTCTAACATTGTGGAGCAATAGAGTTGTTAGTCACGGTCTTTCTATGTGACAATGCTCATTGACGTGATGAGAAGTAGTGATATAATTTGAGAAGATAACTTATGGGATGGCTTACCAATCTGACTCTTCATATGAGAAATCTTCAGTATGAGAATGTCAAAATACCTTGTATGTATTATGAATACCTACATAGTTAAGAGGGAGTGTTGAAATAGGTAACTAGGTTCGATCTTCATAAATATGAAATGTACTCTTGATTCTTGTATATTGTAAGAAGAAATAAATTTATTATTATTTTTGTAGCATGGGTTTCATGCTCAAGGACAATTTATTTGTAGGTCAAGCACACATTGAGTGCTTCTACGAATTTTTCATGAAGTCAAGAAGTCAAAGAGTCATTGTAATATGTAAAATACCCCATTGGGCATATTGTTACATGTCAATAGAATTATTTTAAGTTAAAAAGTGTCATAAGACTCCCTCCAAGATCAAGTTGGCCTACAATCAACAAGTCGGCCTATAAGAGAAAGAGGACGAGTACCTTAGAATATAAGTGAAACACTCGCAAAGAAGAAAAATACAAGCCTAAGAGGTTGAACAATTGCAGAATTAAAGGAGCCAAAATTTGTTACAGAAGAAGAAGTGATTCACTAGGGTTTACTTTACTAAGGAAAAGTTCATCAAGGAGAGGTTGACTTGGTCTTGGAAGGATCTTTGTCTTAGGTCATAGGTATTGTAATTTGTCATTTGAAGATTCTATAAGAAGAGAAGAATTCTTGTGGGGTTTCCTCCCAAGAGGAGAAGTGTTTTCCCTGTCTAGCAGTGTACATTTTTTTTCCTCTAGTCTCATTGATCTTAATAGTTTGGTAGTTATTTGATGATAAGAACAAAATAATAATCAAGTGATAGAATAAGTTAATTGCAAGTACATCAAGTTAAGTAAACAACATCACAAGCAGTTATGAAAAGTAAGAGAGATCACCCTAATCTATTTTCCCTTGATTTCTCATCATTGCTAAGAATTATAGTAGGGATGTTCAAAAACTCTTCGCTAATGGGAACTTTTCCCCTGCTTCCTCCTAAAATATACAATTGGCCAATACCATTAACATGATCATGTCCGTCACTTACGAATATGATAGATTTGATGATCCATGGATAATCCATTATCCTTTAGATAGTGACATGTATATCAATCATATGTGTTATATCTATACTGAGTTGCCTTATCAAGCTGTCCAAATGTTGAATAAACACCCTAAGCCAAGTTCTTCACATGATGTGGAGCATGATGTTTATTTCTTGCCCACATGGGTTGTTTCCCATTCTCGTTCCCCTAAATTCCTTAATACTACAATGTCATACGATGAATCCATCATAGAAGCCATAATGATTTTTGATCCACCTTAGGAAGAATCTCACCATCAATCATATTTCATCCCTTGTTTGGAACATTTGAATGATAAATTACACAACTTCGTTTCATCATGAAATGTTAATTGGGTGCAAGGTCCTATCATGACACATGATGTGTTCTTTGAGGGAAAATTAGTAAACATTTCTCCTATCATTCCCATCAATATTTTCATGAAACATAGGGTCATGGAAAACATTACGATCACAGAGGATTGCACTCTAGATGAGATTTCTACCTTCATTTCTCTTTCAAAGAATTATGCAATTCTTTTTCTTGGTCTCACAAATAAATTCTTGGCATCGATCCTCATATTTTAGAGCATGAAATAATCACTTATGAAGGGGATAATCTAATTTGGATAAGGCTCTAACTAATTAATCCTTGCAAGGTTGCTTCCATCAAGGTATAAGTCAAAAAAAGCTTAAAATTGAGTTCATCTATCTAGTTCCCTTAATGAAATGGTTTTCTAACGTCATTCTTGTCACTAAAAAGCAAGTTTGTATTCATGTCTATGTCAATTATAGGGATCTTAATTTGGAATATCCAAAATATAACTACCCAACCACATTCATTGACAAGATCATTGATGAATGCCAAGTAATGAAGCATTTCTTGGAATATAACAAGATATAGACTACATTAGAAGATCAACATAAAATGGCTTTCTTTTGTCCTTAGGTTACCTTTGCCCATCGGAAAACAAATTTTTGTCTTATAAATTTTTGGGCCACTTTCATATGGATTTGTTGTAGAGGCTACAACCACCCTCCAAAATTTTTCCTTTGCTTCGTATTGGAGTTCGCCTCCTAAAATCACAGTAGCTTAACTCGCACTGACCCAGGTACTTGTGCTTTAATTGAGCTTTATATTTTGCATGTTTTTATTGTGTATTCTTACTTGACTTACTGTCTAACCCACAATTCAATCTCTTCACTTAGCTCCAACCCTGTTGCGGGCTTGCATAATGAACTGCACAATCCTTAAGGGAAACTAGCCTTGGTCTTGGGAATTGCATAGTCCAAGCTTACATTGAGCCTTTAGCTCCAAAATTATACAGAGCCAATTGACAACGAACCTTCAGCTGGGAATCATAGATCCTGAGAGGCATCCCAGAGCCACTCAGCCTAGAAATTGCGCAGAAGCATTTCCTCAGTAATTGCCCAATGCAAGAGCTAGTGAGTTGCCAATCCTTCCCAGAGTTGTGCAATCTCCTCGGGAAATCCATGGAAGATTTTCCTAAAAAAACAAAAATTAAAATAGCAAAAAAACATCCCTAGAAAATAGAGATCTATTTTTATCATTCTGGAGGTGGCACTCAAGTTATTTTGGAAACTATCACCAAGTGTCACTTTTTCTTAGATTTTGAGTCTTCGCGTGATAAACTCTAAATCGACCAGATCTATTTAATGGACTCTACTAGAGCTCATTTCACATTCGATCTTGGACCTCTAGCATTCCCTAGGAGATCTAGGAACATTTGGCATAGTCGTCACAACTTTCTAGGTAAGTCATGCTTTTCTAGTCTTTTGTTGCTTTTTCTATCGCTTTTTTTTGTTTAGCTTGTGAGAGTGTTGTTTTACTAATTTTTATTGAATGGCCACTAACATTTTGATTTTTTTTAACTTGTAGAAGTGTTGTCTTAAGTTTTTCATTGCCTTTCTTAATTGTTGCATGCATCACCCAATTTTTGCACTAACGGTCATCGTTGTGGTGACTCTCTCCACATGCTTCATTGTTCCTCGATTTGATTGATTCCTACACTCGTTTTGTTTTCATGCATCATCATTCACTTAGATATGCACCCACCTTCAGATCTTCTCATTTTCATGTTGTCATTGGGCAAATCTAGGATTCCTTGGCCCGAATCTCACTCCTCCCTCGCATTCTTTGCGCATTTGTCGGTCTCAAGGCTCTAACTTGGCTCCAGGAATTATATAGAGGCTGCCAAGGCTTGGCTCCAACTACACAATGCACAGTTCCAGGATCCAATCCTAAGCCTTGGCCACTGTGATTGCGTAATGCACAGTCCCACCTAGCCTAAGCGTGACTAAACAATGCATTCCGTTGTTCTAGTCTGCAAGACCTCCCCACTGGAAGTTGGAACTACGGAATGTGTAGAACTACCTGGTAGTCAGTCACCTCTGATAGCCAGGATTGCGCAATTCTTCCCAACAGTTGCCCAATTTGTTGTTTGGTCTATTCTTGAAGTTAATTTGGTTTCAAGCTAACTTTGCATGCCATGAGTGTCCTCTCTATCTCTAGGTACAACAATTGTTGAGAAAATCTCCAACAGCTACAAGTAACATGGCTTCCAATAGATCTACATCAGATGATATTTTCCAGAGTAGCATTAGGGAAGCAATTGAGCAGGTGTTAGTGGCTTTGCCAGTTCATGCAGACTCTCAGTCGTTCATTGAGAAGGACATGAAGTTAAAATGGCAAGAAATCAAGGATATCTTTGCAAGGGACTTCAAGTATGATCTATAGGATTGAGAAGTGTATGTCAATGTACACTGGTTAGTCTTACATAAGGTTGCATGCAGGTACCTTGCCTTCCTAGGTGTAGACATCATCCACGAGATTATCTCACACACAAATATAGAGACAATGACATTAAGCAGTGTCAGTCGGACAAAAATTTCTACCTTTAGGATGGAGAACTATCATTAGATGTATCACTTATCGTAGCTAATGCACCACATGGATACACTTTTATATACCACCCATAGCTTTGTAAACACTATAGATATTATAAAGAATTAGGTGAAAGAGTCATCAAAGTTTAGAGCCACACCCACTCATGTTTACAATACTAAGTCACTTAGAAAGGCCTAACAGTTCTTGATCATATTTGCATGCTAATTGTATGGTCAAGAGAGCACAAAGACCTTTCCAGAGAATCGTGTGGTTGTGTTGGACTAGTTGGTGAATGATGGAAGGCCATTCAATTGGTCAGATCTGTTGCCTCTTTAGTTGAAAGTCCATGTGACTAATGCTCGGAATTCGCCCAAGAATGAGCAAGTGATATTCTACATGTCTGTGTATTTACTTGATGCAATCTGTGCCCAACATCAGTTTCCTGGCATGGGTTGGACATGGACACCCCACGAGAATGTAGTCAATATTTATTGCAAGTTGCTTTCCAAGTGCATCTACCGAGGAGTTATGTTGAGGCTAGTTGACCATTTCATCATCTAAGTGTACAAGTTGATCTTTGAGCAAGACCCACCTTGCATGTCCTGAGAAGCGATGGAGGCAATACTCAACATTTTAGATTGGTATGCCTAACCCGGTGGCACCTTCATCAAGATGTTTGGCAAATAGAATACTCTTCATGTTTTACCAAGGTATGGCATGGACAAGTTGGTCATCCAGGAGGTTTCATATCACATCTCCATAGGGTTATCAGTAGGGTTGAATAGGAGGATGAAGCCATCATGGCCCTCTCTTCCTTTGTGGATCAGATTGTATGAGATTAAGAGCTTGAAAGATGTGGATTCCAAAGCTAAGGAGATAATGAAGTTTGTGTTTGGCACCAAATACTTCAATCGTGTCCCCACAGTATTTGTAAGGACCATTGTGTGAAGGTGTACTATCCATGGATCCACGAGGCACATCAATCAGTAGAGGAGGACCCTTGGAGGTATTGTTACAGCTACTCCAAGCTCAATGAACCACTCAATATGGCCACAACATGGAAATATGCTCTGCAGGCAGTGACACCACAGGAAGCAACAACAACAACAACAATAAGCAGTAAACCGGTGCGGGACAAGGGTAAGAGGAATATTGCGAACAACCCAGAAGCTGAGGAAAGCTACAAGTTCAAAGAATATGCTATCATTGAGAAAGCACCTTTGGTAGTGGAGGAAAAGAGGCAACAACACATAAAGAGAGTAGAGCAAAGGAAGAGAGAAAAGAAAAGGTTGGAGGAAGCAAAAAGGAAGTTGTAGGAAACTGAGAAGAAGTTGAAGGAAGAGAAGGAGCTAAGAAGGAGAGAGAAAGAAGAGAAGCAAAAACATGAGCAAGAAGAATGGAATGCATGATGATAGAGTAGACGATGACCATACAGGTTGAAGACTCAAAACAACTAGAAAATGAAGAAGAGGGTGAGCAGATACAGGATTAGGAGCTTGCTTAGAAGATTGAGAAAATGGTTGAGGCAACGGACATGGAGTTATGCCAGGAGCCATAGGACCAAGATACCGACCTCATGCTAAGAGCACCCAAGGTCGCCCCTCACTGTCCACTACCTCCAGTATTAGAACCAGTCGCGAGCGAATAAGGAGAGGTTATTCTCCTTGATGATGATCCAGTGATGGATGTGTACAATCTATCATTTGACGAGTTGTAGCAGAAGATTGTACAGATGCAAAGGAAGAATTTCCTAGATGATCACGCGCCACTTGCATTTATGAAGGAAAGGGTGATTGTCCCATATGTCAGAAAGCATCCAACCGCCATGGTTGATGCCACTTTGGCTTATGTAAGAGCCACAAGCTTAAATGTCAAGTCCTTGTTAGCAGAGAATGAATAGATGGCAACAAAATTCCAAGCAGACAGAAAAAAGAAAAAACAATCTGCAAGATTCACAATGGCAAAGATGAGGAAAGCTATAATTGTTGAAGTATTAACTCTTGAGGCCACCATGGATTTGTCATCATGCATAAGGTGGTTGTCCATCTATATGATTTCTAGAGGCAATGTAGGAATATTATCCAAACTCTCAGGCACATACATTCTTCCATCGCCTATGTGCAGGAATGGATAATGATGTACAAGCGAGCCCCGCTTCACTTATCGAAGACGATGAATCCGTAGGAAGAGCTAGACAAATTGAAGATCTAGATGTTGATCCAGAACTATGAGCAGCTTGCCTCATTCGTCAGTAGCATACAGGCTTCATATGCACAGTTGTATAAATGTTTGGATGTCATGGTGAGAATGCCTAGGATCTCATCAATCAGTTCTCTCACCAAAGCTAAGGAGAAGAACCAAGTCTAGCTAGAGATCGGCATGTACATAGAGCAGCTAAAGCGAGAGGTCACCAATGATGACTTGGAGCTGAGAGCCAAAAACATGCAGAAAAAAAAATAAAATTAATTAATTAAATAAAATTAAATTAAAATTTTTAAAGAAAAAAAAAAAAAAATTTAAAAATATATAGATATTATATATATATATTGCATTTTACTAGATAAAAAATCTAAATATGGAATTTATATATAAAAAGAGAGAAGTCTTATTCCGTTAATATTTTTGTTTTTAGGGAGATTTGTAATTCATTCATTTTTCAATATGGAGTTCACATATAACATTTTAAATATATTCCATTTATTTTATATAGTATATACATAGTTGACATTTAAATATTTATTTATGATTCATAATATACACATTAAAATGTAAATACATGCCCCAATCATATTAGAAGTAGAAAACATACATCCATTAAGCTCTCCCTATAAAAAATAATATTTCTTGTTATTAATATTTAAAATGTTAACATGTAGCTCCATATTAGAAAATGAGTGAATTTTTTGAATCTCTCTTTTAAAATAAACTTATAATTGGAATAATAATTCTCTCTCTTATATATACAACAATCCATACCAAACTCTTTTATAATATATATATTATATTATAATATACTACTATATATATATATTATATATATATATATATATTATATTATATATATATATATATATATATATATATCCAACATTTACCTAAATGCCTAAGTATTTTAAATGATAAACATTTTCTTCCTCTTTGATAGATTTATGATATGCTGTGAATTTTTCTCTTTCTTATTACAACATATAATGTTTCACTAACACATTCTCCATCTTATCTTGTATAATTACCATTTTTTTTTTTAATCTGCTTGTATATTTCCCTATTTTTTCGATTGCTAGTCTCGAGCCCATTGTTTTATTCCAAATTAAAGTGCCTCAAATATTTCTCCCATATCATAACCAAGCTTCCCAATACCCACTTGCTATAAACCTTCTTTACTAAACTATTGAAGTTTGGTGACTTTTCTGAAATCGGATAATAGAAAAACGGAAGTGGCATGAATTCAATGTTTTTTGGGATACCAAGAGTGATTTCCCTTTGATTCAAATTAATCCAAGGGAGTATTTTGGAACTAACCAATATTTGTTGGGATAAGAACAAATCTAAAATTAAAAATAAGTCTAACGAGGAAGCAATATGGCCTATTCAAGTCCACTTATTACTCCATGTGAATATTTTAGTGGAAGGATTTATATATAAATAATTTAATTTATGGACAAGGTATTCTAAATGTTCTTGGAATCGATTTTGAATGTGAGATCCCACTTATGTAGGGTTTGTATTGAATTTTCCACTTAACGGGCACTCTGATCAAAATCGTTTGTCCCCAAGGGCCACTAAACAATTCCAATAATCGTTTTTTCCTTTGAATTGAATATGCATGTAAATATTGACAATGGAGCATACCTGATTTGAAGGAATATGTAGAATACAAGTGGCCAATGAGTGCGATGTTGAACTAGATTTTATCAATTTGATTGAAGATTGAGACCACATGGTGGATATCCTTCCTGAAGCTCCTCTTACAATAATGGAATGAATCCCACTACTAGTCCAAATCTTGCGCTAATTTTGGATGACCTCTTGGTCCCCCATTTTTGTCCGTCAGAGTAGTAGAATTAAGTGTCTTTATTTCTTGATCAAATATTTCACTTCCTCCAACTGTTTTTATGATCTCAATCCCTTGCAATTCTAGGAGATAACCCTCATTACTTACATGATGTATCAGTAGCCCCTTTCTAAAGAGTTGAGTTGCCTCCTTTTCTAGGTTTTCTATATCCCTTTTGCTTAGGATCTAATATTACTCATGTTACCATTTCCTTATCCTTCTCTACTATTTTGTGCCTTGTTCATGTCGTTATCCTAGATCTTGTACACATCGGTTTTAAGAATTTCACCTTCTTATATCACTGAATTGAGAGCTTCGAAGCTATTATTTTTCCCATTTTTCCCTTTACTATGTCCTTTTCCTCTTTTGCTTGTTGAAATAGGTAACTAGGTTCAATATTCATAAACATGAAATGTACTCTTGATTCTTGTATATTGTAAAAATAAAGAAAAACTATTATTATTATTTTTGTAGCATGGGTTTCATGCTCAAGGTCAAATTAATTTTAGGTCAAGCACCCTTTGAGTGCTTCTAGGAATTTGTCATGAAATCAAGAAGTCAAAGAGTCATTGTAATATGTAAAAGACCCTATTGGACATATTTTATCATGTCAAGAGAATTATTGCATGTCAAAAGTTGTCATAAGACTCCCTTCAAAATCAAGTCAACATTCAAGAGATGTCAAGTCCGCCTATTGGAGGTATCTAAGAAGCCTCTATATAAGAGAACCACGACCTCATTTGAGAAGGATCTAATCAAATTTTATTACAATGAAAAAAAACCTAATAACTAGTGAAGAACATAATATATCAAGGAAGAACAATTAAAGCATTTTGGAGATTATTCTTGGTGCATCATCTCACACATGCGGAGATTAGGGCATCATTATTGTAGTTGAGCCGAATTGGAGACTCCTAAAAAGAAGCTGAAGTTTGGAAGAAAAGAGATAAAGGAAAGAGGTAGAGTACTTTAGAAGATGAGAGAAAGCCTAGTGAAAGAAGAAAAAGAGTTAACTTTGCCCTAAAAATAGTCGCACTTACGAAGTTACAGTAACTACAGGGGGACAAAATTTACTGGTCTAGCAGGCCAAAAATTTGCAAAATTGGAGCCCAAATTTGTTACAAAGGAAGAAGTGTTTGAATTGGGTTGACTTTTGGAAGGAAAATTTCATCAATGAGAGGTTGAATTTGTCTTGGAGGTATCTTTATCTTGGGTCTTATGTCTTGGAATTCATCATTTGAAGATTCTATAAGATGAGAAGAATTCTTATGGGTTTTCCTCTTAATAGGAGAGGTTTTGGCCCTAGCTAGCAACCTACATTTTGTTTCCTCTTGTTTGATATTCATAGTTTGGTAGTTGTTTGATGATAAGAACACAATAATAATCAAGTGAAAGAATAATTTAATTACAAATACATCAAGTTAAGTAAAATAACAGGACAAATAGTTATAAAAAGTAAGAGAAATCACCCTAATTTATCTTCCCTTGATTTCTCAACATGGAATCAGAGCTAAGGTGACTACAAGAAGGAAAGGCTGCTTGAAGATCATCTAATTGAAGAAGGATACATAAGGGATGAGAACAAGGAGATCATCAAGGAAAACTATGAAGCATCAAGGAGGAATATCCATCACATCACAAGGATCACGTCATCACAACTCTTGGAAGAAGAATAAGACCTCAAAGACCCTACCTCCATTCAAAGCACTCTACACTTGAAGCATTCTTGGGAATATTACACAGTCTACAATCATCAAGCAAAGGAAGCAAGAAATATCACTTCATCATCAAAGTGATCTCCCTCACATTGAAGAAAGGATCACATATCAAACATCCTTGAAGAATATCATCAAACCATCATCATCAAGGAGGAATCTTCAATTTTCAAAGAAGTAGTGGAATTCAACATCATCAAGAAGGCATCTGTTTGAAGATGTCACCATCAAAGGAGCATATTCAATTGACACGTAAGTATTCTATATTTTATGTCTCAATCTATAATGACTTTGTTTTACAAGGATAACAACAAACTTGTTGGGTCATCGAATTACCTTGCATGGAAGAAGAGAATAGGTTTGATCCTCATACAAAATGAAGTTAGTGAATATGTCATGGGAGCAATCACTAAACCTCCTCAAGGGAAATCTCAAGCACTATAAAAGTACATTAAAGGAGAGACAAGGGCTCAAAGGATCCTTATAAAGTCAATCAAGGATTGTATCATCCCTTATGTAGCAAAGTTGAAGACAACAAAGTAGATCTATGAAAAGATGGTAGAATTTTTCTCCGTAACCACTGTCGAAGAAAATATATCATTAAGAACCAAACTATACAAGATGAAGGTTTCAAAGGGAGAACGGGTAGTCTCATAAATTATTAGGGTATCTCAAATAATAGATCAACTACAAGAGCTAGAAGAACTAATGTTTAATCATGAAATGACGACGATTGTGCTAAATGCACTACCTGATGAATGAGGCAAATTTGCATCAATTATTTATGGAAAAATTGAAACTACCCCACTCAATGATCTATGGTATTTATGAAAAAATGAAGAAAATATATTAAAGGTGAAGAACAATGTTGAATCAAATGAACAAACACAAGCATATGCAGCAATGGAAAGGAGAAAATGGAAATTTGGAATGTTCAAACCTCAAAAAAAAGTTTTAAAAGATAATCGATATGTTTAAAATTCAAGAGGAATTTTCCTAAAATCAAGAAGGAAAACAATAAGAGATAGGAAAGAAATGAATCCCATGTCACCAAAGAAGTAGAAGAACCTAAAAAGAAGAATTAAAAGAAGGAAGAAGTGATAGAACTCCACTATTAGAAGGTCTCTCACACACTTAATCTATTTTCAAGTGCAATGAAGTTAGCAAGTAAAAATAGAAAGAATCACAAGTATGATAACATGCATTGTAGATGTGATTGAGATGGCATCATAAGCAGCCATCATGATAGAAAGGAAGGAACTCATGACATCTTCATTGAAAGCACAGGAGAATAACTGAAGTAACTATTTGAATGATTGAAGAAATTCATCTAGCAATAGAGGAAGAGAAAGAGATCATTATACATCATCATAATCAGATAAAAACATTTTCAAAATAAGGATCATCAAGATCCTCCATTGGAATAATTGTTAGAAGGTTCATCTCTACATAGAAGAAGCAAATGTCTTGCATACAAGGAAAATTTTAAGCATGGAATTTTATCTTAAAGTTTAGAAACCTTGGCGAATATTACAAGTCCCTAATACGCAAACTATTATATGTTTAAGGATATTTTTGTAGAAATATTTATATTTCTAGTTACTTTATATTAGTCTATATAAAAAATTACGATTTTTAAAGTAAAATAATTCGATAATATAAAATTTAGACGAATCATTTTTAGAAAACATGGAAATTGGTGAATTTTTTTTTGGAAAACACATGCAAAATTACCCCACCTGCGAATATTAGCACCCAAAATTTTCCCTGCTCGCATATAGTCTACCTTCCATCTTGTGTGGGATCCACAGTTTAAAAGGATGATGGTATGATGACAAAGATGTGCAACATGTCAAGTTGGATGAAGTATTTTCATATTTAAGCAAGGCAAGGATGTTTAGATAACCAAATGAAGGAAAATGTATGGATATATTTGATAAGCAAAGTCATGACATCATATAGTTGCAGATAGAATGGTTGGATGCTCTATCTCATGAGCATGCTTGAAAATGAAGGGACTCTTCCTTATGAATAATACATGAAGGTATGAATAGAATGTACCTTGAACTCTTCTAAATATTGACAAGATGAAATCAACATAATATGACCTCATGGAGAATATGAGGTGGTTGGAAACTAAGGTTCCTATGATGAAGGAACTATGTATTGAAAATCCTGAGGAAGCAATATTTGAAGAAGATGAAATAAGAGTTTATGAAATATTCATATATATTCACATAATATAAGCTAATAGATCAACATTTGATAACAATAAATATTAGCTATGACATCCCGATGGAGAATGTATGAATACCCTGATATGTATGCTGGAAAAGGTGAACCCTGGTAATGTATGTCTTGGACATGGATTCATACGGTATAAGAAAGGATGTTGATGTTGCAAGAAGTTGTTGTCATGAAGAAAGGGCATCATAAAGAAGTAATGTTGTTGTCTTCAAGATTCAAGTGCTTCAAATATTTCTCCCATATCGTAACTAGGTTGTCGAATACCCACTTGCTCCAAAACTTCTTTATTAGATTATTGAAGTTTGGTGAGTTTTTTGAAATTGGATAACAACAAAATGGTAGTGGCATGAATTCAATACTTTTTGGGATATCAAGATCTATCACCCTACGATCCAAGTTAATCCAAGGGAGGATTTTTTAGCTAACCAATATATTTTTTTTTGGGATAAAAACAAATTTGAAATTAAAAATATGTCTAACCAAGAAGCAATATGGCCTAGTCAAGTCCACTTATTGCTCCATGTGAATTTTTTAGTGTAAGGATTTATATATAAGAAATTTAATTTATGGATAAGATATTCTAAATGTTCTTGGAATTGATTTTGAATGTGAGATCTCATTGATGTAGGGTTTGTATTGAATTTTCCACCTAATATGTAGTGTGATCAAAAAATTGTGTCCCCAAGGATCACTAAAGAATTTTAATAATCATTTTTTTCTTTGAATTGAACAAGCATGTAAATATTAACAATGGAGCATATCTAATTTGAAGGAATATGTAGAAAACAAGTGGCCAACGAGTGAAATGTTGAAATAGATTCTATCAATTTGATTGAATATTGAGACCACATGGTGGATATCCTTCGTGAAGATCCTCTTTGTTCCAGATTTAAACAAGAAGAAAACAAATTAAAGATATAACCATAAATACAAAGATGCAGTAGAAATAACACTTCATTTCATTAATATCAAATACTGAAATATGCTTACAAACAGAATGGAAATAAGACTAGATCAGGCGATGGTAGCTTATCTGTAAGAAGAGATGTGGTAGCTACATGCCTTTGAACTACATTACAATGAGGCTCAAGGGCTTTTTTATTATTGGAAAATAAGAGCAAAACTTAAACAACCAAAACCCTAGCCCGAGGAAATGTAACACCAAGAGTTTATGGGCCCCATTGGGGTGAGTTGGACAGCCAACTTCCCGGCGTCGCGACTTGGTCATATTATCTCCGTTTGACGTGCATGATAACCCATTGGAAATATCTCTTAGGAGTACGACTGAAAAGACAATTTTAGATAGAAAATTATTCGGTAGATTGCCAAAAAACGTCGTTTAGGGCCTCAAAATGACTACGGAAGTTTAGGACCGGAAAAACTCCTAAAAATAGTAAATTGTGCGATAATGAAGGAAATTGAAAAATTGAAAGAAAAAATAGTGGTGGTCCAAGTGGAATTGGTGGGTGGCCACCAATATTGACCTGGATCACTCTTACACTAATGGAATGAATCCCACTACTATTACAAATCTTGTGCTAATTTTGGAAGAAAAGAGATCAAGGAAAAAGGTCGAGTACCTTAGAGGATAAGAGAAAGCCTAGTGGAAGAAGAAAAAAACTTAACATTTCCCTAAAAATAGTCACACGCGCAAAGTTGCAATGACTACAAAGGGACAAAAATTATAGGTCTAAGAGGCCACAAAGTTGCAAAATTGGAGCCAGAATTTGTTGCAAAGGAAGAAGTTTTTAAGTTGGGTTGACTTTGCGAAGGGCAAGTTCATCAAGGATAGGTTGACTTGGCCTTGAAGGGATATTTATCTTGGGTCTTAGGCCTTGGAATTCATCATTTGAAGATTCTATAAGAAGAGAATAATTCTTGCATGTTTTCCTCTCAAGAGGAGAGGTTTTGGCCCTAGCTACCAACCTACATTTTGTGGCCTTTTGTCTCATTGATCTTCATAGTTTAGTAGTTTTTTTATGATAAGAACACAATAATAATCAAGAGAAATAATAATTTAATTGCAAATACATCAAGGTAAGTAAAATAACATCACAAGCAGTTATCAAAACTAAGAGAAATCACCCTAATATAGCTTCCCTTGATTTATCAACATGGAATCAGAACTAAGCTGACTAAAACAAGGAAAGGCAGCTTGAATATCATCCAATCGAAGAAAGATACATAAGGGACAAGCAGAAGGAGATCATCAAGGAAAACTAAGAAGCATCAAGGAGGAATATCCATCACATCACAAGGATCACATCATCACAACTCTTGGAAGAATAATAAGACCTCAAAGACCCTACCTCCATTCAAAGGGATCTACACTTGAAGCATTCTTGGGAATATTACACATTCTACAATCATCAACTAAAAGGAAGCAAGAAAGAGCACTTAATCCTCAAAGTGATCTCCCTCACATTGAAGAAATGATCACATCTCAAACATCATTGAAGAAGATCATCAAGCCATCGTCATCAAGGAGGCATCTTCAATTTTCAAAGAAGTAGTGGAATTCAACATTATCAAGAAGGAATCTAGTTGAAGATATCATCATCAAAGGAGCATCTTCAATTGACAATTTAGTATTCTATATTTTATGTCTCAATATACAATGAATTATTTTTTAAAGGAGAACAACAAACTTTTTGGGTTATCGAAATACCTTGCGTGGAAGAAGAGAATAGATTTGATCCTCATAGAAAATGAAGCTAGTGAATATGTCATGGGATCAATCACTATGCCTCCTAAATGGAAATATCAAGAACTATAAAGTACATTAAAGCACAGATAAGAGCTCAAAGAATAATTATAGAGTCAATTAAGCATTGTATCATCCCTTATGTAGCAAAGTTGAAGACAACAAAAGAGATCTATGAAAAGTTGGTAGAATTGTTCTTCGTAACCACTACAGGAGAAATTATATCATTAAGAACATAAATATACAAGATTAAGGTATCAAAGGAAGAAGGGTTAGTCTCATGACTTATGAGGGTATCTCAAATAAGAGATCAACTACAAGAGCATGGAGAAATAATTTTTAATCATGAAATGACCACCATTGTGCTCAATGCACTACCTGATGAATGAGGCAATTTTGTATCAATTATTTATGGAAGAAAGGAAACTACCCCATTCAATGATTGATGGTCATTATGAAAAATGAAGAAACTATATATATTAAAGGTGAATAACAATGTTGGATCAAATGAACAAACACAAACATATGCAACAATGGCAAGGAGAAAATGGAAATTTGGAAAGTTCAAACCTCGAAAAAAAGTTTCAAAAGATAATCGATATGTATAAAATTCAAGAGGAATTTTCCTAAACTTGAGAAGGAAAACAATAAGAGAAAGGAAATAAAAGAAGCCCATGTCACCCAAGAAGTAGAATAACCTAAAAATAAGAATCCAAAGAAGGAAGAAGTGATAGAACTCCACTATTAGAAGGTCTCTCACATGCTTAATCTATTTTCAAGTGCATTGAAGTTAGCAAGTAAAAATAGAAATAATCACAAGTATGAAAGGATGCATTGTAGAAGTGAATGAGATGGCATCATAAGCAATTATCATGATAGAAATGAAGAAGCTCATGACATCTTCATTGAAAGCATAGGAGAATAACCGAAGTAACTATTTGAATGATTGAAGAAATTTATCTAGCAAGATAGGAAGAGAAAGAGATCATTATCCATCATAATCATTAGAGAAAAACATTTGTAGAATAAGGATCATCAAGATCCTCCATTGGAATAATTATTAGAAGGTTCATCTCTACTTAGATGAAGAAAGTGTCTCATAGGTAGTCTACCTAGCACCTTGTGTGGGATCCATAATTTAAAAGGATGATGGCATGATGAAAAAGATGTGAAGCATGTCAAGTTGGTTGAAGTATTTTCATCTTCAAGCAAGGAAAGGAAGTTTATCAAAGGAAGTTTATATGACCAAACGAAGGAAAAGGTATGGATATATTTGATAAATAAATTCATGTCATCGTATAGTTGCAGATAGAATGGTTCGATGCTTTATCTCATGAGCATGCTTGAAGAATAAGGGACTCTTCCTTATGAATGATACATGAAGGTATGAATACAATGTACCTTGAACTCTTCTACATATTGATAAGATGAAATCAACATAATATGACCTCATGGAGAATATGAGGTGGATGGAAACTAAGGCTTCTATATGAAGAAACTATGTATAGAAGATCCAGAGGAAGCAATATGTGCATAAGATGAAAGAAGAGTTTATGAAAGATTCATATATAGTCACATAAGGTAAGATAATAGATCAACATTTGATAACAAGAAGGATTAGCTATTGTTGATAGTGTTGGACCCGCCAACATTCAGGGGATCACCCTGGTATGAAGCCCCAACGAGTCCTCACATTATTTGGTGTGGGAGTCCCATCCGGTATGATGGCCCAGTTTCCATTATCTTAAGGATTTACCTCAACTCTTGCTTGTTAGCACAGGAGAGTGGTTCTCTTTGTCTTCGAGAAGTGAGGTTCACGTGCCTGGTGAGTGTAAGTGTATTTGTGTCAATGGTTCTTTCACTGTGAGGGGAAATGGTGAAGGTGAGTTCCAAGTTGAAAGGGATCAGTCCCAACTTGGCTAGGAACACACAACAAAAAGGACATACATAGCTTCCAGTAGAGCAGTCCACTCAGATGCGGAATTCACAACATAGAAGGTAATATAAAACGTATAAGTCTCACATATCAATCCGAGACAAGTGCAATGGTTGTTACAGCAAGGTTCATGTGAAAGGTCTATCTGATGTCTGTCAAAGTAGTGGACACAGATGGGATAACATTAACAACATATACAACACATTTCCATTAGTAAATTATGCATTACAACAAATGAATCATCTTAGATTTAGAACACATGGTTAAAAGAAACATGAATTACAAGTGTTAAAGATCGGTCTTACAACAAATACAATACACGTGTGAAAATGTGCCAGCTTGTTGACAGGCTTCTGAATTAAGCGAAAGTTCCAAGACACATTATTACACCATACATCACTAACCCCATCAGCAGGGTGTTGGAGCCATTACTTACTCCTCAAATAAAATATTACAGACTCTCTTGGGTATGTGGGAGGAGCTAAGGTAAAAACATCCTCTCATGTACAAATGAGGGGGGTATTTATAGCCAAGGGTGAAACTGACCATTGTGGTTGTTCGACTACCCTCATGACTATTCAACTTCCATGACTTTCCAACTTACATGACTCTATGTTCAACAAGTGGGTCTCTTGGACTTCCACATTACATCACATTGTTTGACATCAAGCCCATAGTGGAGATATGGGCAACATGACTCATGACTTGACTCGACATAAATTGACATGACAATGCTAGTACATGTCTATTGTTGATGGAGTGCATGTCGAGCTAGAGTGTTGTTGATTGATGGATGTCTTCATGGTGTACCATAGCTTCACCTCCACATGGCAAAGTGTGTGGAGTCTTTGATGGTCCTTCGTTCGCTTGATGAAGCTTTAGCATGTTGTTCCTTGCTTTCATGTTGGAAGGCTTGACAAGATCACTTATTCGCGAAGGTGCATGTTCATGGTATTCGTCCGCTTCACATGCTTCACTCATTCATCCGTTGGTGAACATGTTCATCTGCATGTGCTCCCTTCGTTCATCCTGTTCGTCATCTTGACATGTTTGTGGGTGTACCTATACCTGCAATCACTCATGACGTGATGACATCAAATCCAAAACCTCCTAGTCTACCATGACACATGATCATTCGAATGCGGGTGATCGGGAGAGGCAACAAGGATTTGATGTAGGATGATGGATCTAGAAAACTACTGATGAAAACTGCGTAAGAGTCACTGTAAGATGGAGACATATGATCTGAGTCGACAAATACTGACTGCAAGGTCTAGCTCGACTGGGAGGAAAAATTGCTAAAATTTTGGTAGGCATAGTCTGGGCTACTGGAAGGCAAGCAGGCATGCTCTGCACATTTTCCTGAATGAACAATCACCAAGGGCTAGACAGCCAAATTTGCACAATTTTCCAGAGGAATGGGTCGGGTTGCATGAGGGGCCAGTGGGCAGGGATTGCGCAATTTTTCTGGGGAACTGCCATGGAGATTGGCAGCCAAATCTATGAAATTCCCAGAGGGAACTGCCAATTAGCTACTGGGGTCACTGGCAGCCAGATCTACACAATTCCCAGAGGGAACTACTAGTTGGCTACTGGGGTTACTGGAAGCTAGATTTGCGCAGTTCCCATAGGGAACTACCAGTTGGTTGTTGGGTTCATTGGCGGCTAGACTTGTGCAATTCTTGAAGGGAACTGCCAATTGGCTGCTCAGTCACTGACAGTAGAAACTGCGCAATTCCTGGAGGGAACTTCAAGTTGGTTGCTCAGTCACTAGCAGCAGCAATTGCACAATTACTAGAGGGAACAGGCGGTCTCCTACTGGGAGCTGCTGGTTGGGAAAACTGCATTAAGGCTGGGAGGTCGACCTGCTGATCATCTCTGCGCAATTTCTGAGCTGAGCTGACTGATGGGTAGTAGGAAGCCTACTCATGAGCACTACGTAATTTATGAGATGAACAATCGGTTGATTGTCTGGGTGGCCAACATGAGTGCTAATTGAATTGCTTGCGAGCAGCACAGCTTGAAAGAACTAGCTTGGTGCTTTTGCGATGTTCTGGTTGACATTTGATCGAGTCAAAATCAAGGTGATGGTCTAGTTGTCAGTGAGGAGTCTAGTCATTAGAACTTTAGCAAAAATGACTAAGTGTGTGAATATTTGAAAGATGCATAAGTGATCATATGGACACACACTCACATGACTTAACGACGAAACGAACAAACTATCCTGACACAAATGTTCAATATGACTGAACGACGATGCAAGCAAAAAATATGACACACATGATTGATCATTCATAATCGAGATGATGCTTGCACGACAATGAATATGAATTCATGTGTGAGTGTGACAAATGCCTTCATGACGAACACAACAAATACATATGAAGCAAAGACTTCAAGCATAACTAGAAAATGGTCGCAAGCATGACTTAGACATCAAAACGAAGAGACTTGAGTGAAATAAACAAGCAAGGAAAATGTAAAGACACACATGAGCTCACGGAGTGAACCCGAGTGTGTGCAGTCATTAAGTGAAAGTCTCCAAGGGAGGCTCTGAAATTGGTGCAGACCAAAATTTTGGAGGGTGGTTGTAGCCGCTACAACACTTGACGACACACTGGTAGAACTCTAGCTTCTCTATTTTGGTTCATTGCTAACATAGGGCCTTTCTCTTTCATGAAGTATTCAATCGTTGTGTAGCTTACTTTACTTTCCCCACTTACCCCATGTGATCCAAGATGGATCTTGGATAGACTTCGAAGTCTAAAGTGTTCCTCACAGAGGAAAATGAAAGTCCAAGGATGCTCTTGGAAATAGTCCCATTACGTAGATCTTTTCATTCTGAATCTACTGCAATTTGAATGGGTTAAAATGGATTTCGGATGATGAAGTTATCGCAAAAGGAAGATTGCCTTTGTCCTTTGAAAAAGGAGGCATTTCTCCTAAAACTGGGCTTAAGGCCTTATAAGGGAAAATCACATCACAAAAGGTTCAAAGGGCAGACTTAAGGCTAGGGCAGAAGGACCCCCAATCAGTGATCTCTGACTCATCACATCAAATGCAGGCATGTATGCGATATTAGGACCCCAGACATGGCAATTGTGATAATGCGGTTGTACGATTGCAATAATCAGCGATCAGAAAAACAGGGATATGGACTTCGCCGATGCGATACGTGATATTGGCGATGAGCGGATCGACAGATCGGTGGTTGGCACGACCAAAGGAAGGAACCCCCGGGGTTGTTGTAATTGCGATATGCCAATAGCGATACGCCAATATCGGCAATCGGCGATCGGTGATCCCCGATACAAAGGGTCGTTGCGCACGCAACTTGCAATAAGATGATAAGGGCCAGACCCGATGGGAATTATAAGCCCGATTACATAAAATTTGAAATTCGGGTTTTTTGGATTTTCTGTGTATTATCCATGTATTGGGTTTTTAAGCCCTACGCCATGCGATAGCTATTTGCGATAGAATGGCGGACCCAATGGGTTTATAGGGGTGATTTCATAGAATTTGAAGTCCAGATTTCGCACCCGATAGTGTATTTCCAGTAAAACTCTGTGTATTGGAATTTTGTTCCATTTTTGGGTTTTCGTCTGAAGGAAGGTCCCGATTCCTTTGTAATAGCCCCTAATCATTGTGCCATGCTGCAAGTGAGATTTTTGTAAACAATGATGTGTTTGTAATGCACAGAGCCATAGAGCCAGAAGCCAGAGGGCTAGTTGAAGAGACAGAGGAGTGATTATACGCGGAGAAATGGACAGGAAGCCTTAGAGCCGGAAGAATGCCTCAAAGAAGCCATAGAGCACAATTGAGGAGCAGCACAAGCAGCCAAGGGAGTTTTTGGAGTCGCTTGGAGGTCGAGTGAACTGCTGATAGCTAACAAAGATAGAGCCAAGAGCTGAGACCCAAGAGCTAGAGCCAAGAGCGAGAGCCAGAGCCACACGTCTGAGTCAAGAGCCAGAGCTAGAGCTAGAGCCAGAAAGTCGAAGAGCTTCAGAGCCAGGGATAAGATGGTGTTCTAAGCCCATTATGTTCTATGTAAACCAGTGGAGTTAAGCATTGAGCTTGTAAAATGATTTATGCCATAATCCCAGAGAGCCTAGTCGAGTTGACTAGAGTTCAAGGAGACGTAGCCCAGGAGTTTTGGGTGAACTCCATATTATATTGTTGTTCTATGTGTTTGTTTTATTGTTGCATTATTTACTGTCACATGTATTTACATATCAGCATAAACAACTGAATTTAAAGCGTTGAATAGTTAAAAACAAACACCAGCATACACCTATTTTCAAGCATTATTAATTCCGCAATTGGTTAATCATAATATCTTGGGAATATTTAAGCTTTGGAAGTGGGAGAGGTTCTTGTAAGTTGGAAAGAAGCCTTAAGTGCCCCATTTTCAAATCAGGTGGTATCAGAGCCTGAGATTGATTAACCTCACCTTCAGGAAGATGATATCAAAGTTGGCTATACTAGGCAAGTGGTATCAAATCAAAATTCTTGATTGACAGAGAAAAGATTGCTTGTCTGAAAGGTGTTTAAACAATCAGAGGTTGATTGTATGCTTGTTTGCAAACTGACTATTGTTTGAGTTTGTAGAGGTGAAGGGAAAGCTGCTGATAGCTAAGTCCAGGAGAGGACAAAAAGGAAGAAGGGCTGAAGGAATTCTTCTTCTCCCAAAGGACCTCAAATCAGTCCTTGAAGCACGAGAGGTTTGTTGCAAAAGGTTGCTAAATAAGCTCTTTATTAATCTTGTTTGAAGTTCTTTTGTTCATTGGCATAATGACAACTTCTACAAGTGAGTCCTCAAATTCTTCTTTCTTCACAAGAGTCTTTGATGAAGACATGAAGCAACACTTGTTCACCATGTTGGATATGGTGAGAGAAATGTATGAGGATGGAAGAAAGAGCAGCATACCTAGAGAGCAGTTGAATTCCGTGGAGGAAGAGAAGTAGTTGCTTCCTGACAAATTACAGAAAATGGAGAGGCAACTTCATATTGCAAATATGAACCTGAAAAGGATGCATGAGTTGAAGACACAACCCTTTGTTGCCAAATAAGCCTTAGTCAAGTATCAACTTTAAGAAGAGGTAAAAAATTCATATTTGTCTTCAAATTCTTCTAAGAATGCTTATATTGGTTCCTTTGAAAAACATACCACAAGCATAGGTTCCAAGCTAATGTCCAAGATGGGCTGTGAAGGAAAAGGCTTGGGTAAACATGCACAGGGTATTGTTGAGCCAATAATGGTTGAGGAAAGGCCTAAGTATTTGGGTCTTGGCTATGGACAGTCTTATGGAGAGAGTTCCAAAGTTTCCATGAAGGCCATTTAAATAATTCCAAGAAGGAGTTTCATTTCACGTCTTCTACCTCAAGAGTGTAAAGATTGTATTCATGGAGAACGCAATAGCTTGAAACATCATTTGCAAGATGTAGGTGTTCATCAGCATACACTTGAACGAGAGAGTTGTGGAAACTCTGAAAGCCTTGAAGAGGTTGATGGTGTTCCAAAGGGAGCTACTCCTTCATTTAGTTCACCTCCTCATGAAGGCAACAAAGGTGAAAAAGAAAGGTATAAATCTGGTTCTAAACATTTTCCTTTTGATTATGTTCAGCATGGTAAATTTCCATATAAGTATGGGAAAAGAATTGCATGTTCCTTTTGTGGTTTGGATAACCATAATGTTTCTAGATGTTGGAAGAGAAATGGCCACATACAGGAAACTTTTGAAGGAAAAGAAGCAAGAAGCAAAGGTCCATTGGACAAGGCAAATCATGTTGTCAAGAGGATGCACATGTGTTGCACTTACTTCCATAAGCAAGGACATCTTGTTGAAAGGTGTTGGACTTTGAATCCAACAATGCTTCCACGAAACTTGAAGAAGGTGGAAAGAGAAAATGGCAGAAATGGAAAGGAAGTTTCCATGATTGATGTGTTTCAAGATGATTCACATGTTGATGTTGATGCGCAGACAAAGGTAGCACCTTTGAAATGGATTGGTAAGAAGTGGTTAGAGTTCTTATCCAATTAAGATTGCATGTCTTTTGATTTGATCCATCTATTTGAATTTCTTTGTTAATGGAATGCAGGTTACAAGTCTTTACCAAGAAGGTGAATGGAAAAGTTGAGTAGGATACTCACTTTGTTGTTGCAACATTATATTTCATTTCAGCTTCGAAAGTATAGTATGCTTAAGTGAAAGTTGAAGGATGAAATGCATGCATGAGAATGATGTGCATGAACACAGGGATGTTGAAGATTTCCTTCTATTTGAACATGTATGTGTAATTAACTTGAAGGGTTGATTTCTTTGTTTTAAACATGCATGTAATATTGACTTGTTAAAAGTTGATTTGGTCTCCAAGATGGAGATAATGATGAAGTGTTTCATCTTTGAAAAAGCATGTAGAAAAGATGTAAAGACATGCTTGACTTGAAGGGTCATTTGTTTTAAAGGCATGTTTTGTGGGATTTTTATCTAGTTCATCATTTGTATGCATATGTAAGACATGGAGGTATTCACAAGATGTGAAAATCTGTTTCTTTTGTTGAAGCATGAATTTAGACCATCCAATTGTTGTCTGTATTTCTGTTGTTGTTAACAGTTGTTGTTGGCAGCTTGTCAAATAGGTACAAATGAAAATTTTGTGAAGTCTATGTAGCTTCACATTTTTTTGAGCCACCTTGGATCAATGATCAGGGAAGAGAAGTTCGAACTACCTTCTATGACCATCTCAGCAAGAGTTTTACATGAAGTCAAGGAGGAAAACAGTTCTTTCCCAAGAGGACCAGCACATTCAAGAAGGAGAGTCATCAGAGGCTTTGGTTCAGAGGCACTATGCAAGGAAAGTGTATGGAGGCTGAAAGAATACGGTGTTGTTACTCTCATTTACTATTCAGATCAATATATCAGTCTTTTGGAGACCAAAAGTTCTTTTAGTGGGAAGGGGTGATCCAAAATGGATCCTGGATAGACTTCTAAGTCTAAAGTGTTCCTCAAAGAGGAAAATGAAAGTCCAAGGATGCTCTTGGAAATAGTCCCTTTGCGTAGATCTTTTCATTCTAAATCTACTACAATTTGAATGGGCTAAAATGCACTTCAGGTGATGAACTTATCGCAAAAGGAAGATTGTCTTTGTCCTTTGAAAAAGGAGGCATTTCCAGGGCCGGTGGGATCTCCAATTTTAGCAAAAAAAGAATTTGGCTAGAGACATGTTCCGGCATCTTTAAACCACGGGATCTGTCGTTGAGTGCATAAACCTGTAGATTTGGGGAGGCATGCATGCATGAAATACAAGAGGTGGTCACGCTTGTTGGACTCCCTTGTAACCCCTGTGGGTACCCCTTTGAGTAGTAGCGCATTAGACAGAACCGTGCACGGACTGTCTTCCAAGTACGCTCTGGGTATATCGGAAGCCCCCTAGCTCTCTTGAAACCTTACCATAGATAAATTGTCGGTCGTCTTGCTGCTACAGTACACCGAGAACAACACTCAGAGAGATTACTCGCCTGTACAATAGGGCAGTCAGGTTGTACGGCTAAGGGCACGGTTGATCCTCCTTGGTTAGTGCCCTGAAAAATTGGGCCAAGTACTACTGTCAGACCCTTATGTATATTGCGATCTATAGCACCTGACACTCCTCGAGACCATAGTTCCCTTCTCTATTTCTGGATCATGCATAATCTCTGCTAGATCAGATCTCGCAAGTGGGATTTTGCAACAGTAGCAGCAATCAGTCCCACAGTTCAAATTTATTAGAACAATCATTCAGAACTATTAGATCCATCAGATCCGTAGCAGCAATTTGCTCCGTCGTTTAGATCTATTCGATCAGCCATTCAAATCTCTCAGATCCATCAGATCCACCATCCAGATCTGAGTAGTTGTGTGGGTTCCTATACCTGGGCGTCATTTTAGTAGGACTTTTGGCAGCAGTGACATTTTGGGGATTCGGCTACTGCAGTATTCCTAAGCAAGGAGTAAAACTCCATTAGGAGTTTTCAAGAAAAGAAAAAAGGTTTGAGACCCCCCAGGGCGCTTATTGGTGACTTAGCCCATCAAAATCAAGATGACTAGCTGAGCAAGGTGGTACTATTCAATTGTTAGAGCCAAAAAGTTCGGGCGGTCCCAAAATTTCCAATACATCGAATTGGTGCATGGTAGAAACTAGAGCTCAAGCTATAGTGAATGAGAAGATTGACAAACTTGAAGCATCCTTGAAAGAAATCCAAGACTAGCTGAAGCAAATAACTACAACTCTCTCTATGGGCAAGGCAAACGCCCGCGAGGAGACATATATTGGCAATGAACACAGTGAGGGTGAGTCTAGCCACTCTCTTCACCTCTGGGGCACCCATCAACAATCACATCTGCGACCACCCAAGCTGGACAGGCATAAATTTGATGGCTCTCACCTGGCAGCATGGATAGCACAAATGGAGAAATATTTAAATATGAATTACATCCTCGATAATGCCACTCAGCTTAGTGTGGGGAGCATGTACTTGGACAATGAAATATGGCAATGGTGGCAGTGGCATCAACTTTGCTATGGAAGGCCCTTGACGTGGGACACATTCAAAAAAGCACTTATGGATTGCTTTGACCATGACTCTACTTTTTGGGGTTGTCTCACTAAGCCCCGACAAACTGGAACAGTGGATGAATATATTACAGCCTTTGAAGCCTTAGCTTTCCGCACTTTAAGTCTACAAGATGATTTCTACACAGAATGTTTTATCAGTGATCTTAACGAGGCCATACAAGCTCATGTCCAGTTGCACCACCCTCCAACATGGCTGGAGCTTGCAAGATAGCTCATGAATTAGAACGTGCATTAGTGGCCCAGTCCAATCGCCCAAATTTCACCGCCAAGGGTCACCCCTGACAGGCTCACAGCACTACTCAAACGCTTAAGGTTCAAAAGGTGTCACATGCAGAAATGGTGGAAAGAAGAAAGCAGGGATTATGTTACTACTATGATGAAAAATACTCCCTAGGGCATAAATGCAAGGAGCCGAATTTTTTTCAAATTGATGCTACTTATCACAGCTCATCAAAGGAAGCCCCACCACTTGAGGAACCCGAGGAGGAAGAAGAGGACAACCAGAAGGACAACGTACCTAAAGAACTAGTTATTTTGCTGCATGCTTTGGTAGGGATTTCTTCGCCTCAAACTCTCAAAATCAGAGGTTTTATTAAGCATCGCCCAATAGTACTCTTGATTGATAGTGGAAGTACACATAATTTTATCCATCAAAGAGTCATGGAAGCAGTGCACTGTTTTGTACGAACGGTCTCTAACTTCCAAGTCCAAATTGCTGATGGAGGAACAATGAAATGTCAAGGCCGTTGTGAAAATGTCAAACTTCAAATGGGGGATTATTAGTTAAAGACCCACATGTTTGCCATACACATGGGAGGGTGCAACATTGTCCTAGGTGTTGAATGGCTTCACACACTTTGCCCAATCACAATGGATTTCCAAGAGTTATATATGAGCTTTAAGTAGAACAACCACACACATACCCTCCGCAGACTCCAGGCGGGCGCTCCCTCTACCATCAGCTCACATCGGATGGAAAAATTGTTAAAAAAGGGCCATCATGGAGTTATAGCTCAATTTAATGCCATCTAGGCCTTCAAGCCCAATTCTCTTCCGATTCATCCTGAGATGCAACAGATCTTAAATAACCATCTGCGAGTCTTTGACAAGCCTCATGAGCTTTCACCCTCGAGAGGGGAACATGATCATAGCATCACTTTGGTCCCAGGGGCCCAACCACCAAATGTGCACCCATATAGATATTTGTTCACCCAAAAGAATTAAATAGAAAAAATAATCAAGGAACTTTTGGAAGTAGGCATCATTCGTTCCAACATTAGTCCTTATTCATCACCGGTGGTCATGGTGCTCAAGAAAGATGGGGAATGGCGTATGTGTCCAGACTTCAGGGCTCTCAATAAGTTGACAGTCAAAGATAAATTTCCCATCCCAGTTATTGATGATTTGCTGGATGAACTAAATGGGGCTCAATTCTTCACTAAGCTTGATCTTCGCTCAGGCTACTACCAAATTCACATGAAAGAAGTTGACATTCCAAAGACTACCTTCAGAACTCATGAAGACCATTATGAGTTCTTGGTCATGCCCTTTGGTCTTTGTAATGCCCAATCTACTTTTCAAAGCCTTATGAACCACCTGCTCAAACCATATCTCAGAAAAATTGTCCTTTTTTTCTTCAATGACATCCTCATCTACAGTCGCACTTGGGCCGCACACCTTCAGCGTGTAGATCTGCTCTTGCAACTGCTCCGCGAGCATAAATTATTTGTTAAGATGTCCAAGTGTTCTTTTGGCATGGAAGAAGTTGAGTATTTGGGCCACATTGTGGGGTGTGAAAGTGTCAGGGTGGACACCAAAAAGATCCAGGCAATGCAGGATTGGCCTCAACCTAAGACCTTGAAGAGCCTAAGAGGATTTTTGGGTCTCACGGGCTACTATCGCAAATTTGTCCATAATTATGGTCGCATTACGAGGCCCCTCACTCACCTCCTCAAGAAAAATTCGTTCCTTTGGATTGATGAATCACAACAGGCCTTTACATCTCTAAAAAATGCCATGTGTTCCACTCCAGTCTTAGCACTACCCGACTTCACCAAATCTTTTGTCATTGAATGTGATGCTTCGGGTATAGGTATTGGGGCGGTCTTAATGAGGAAGGTCGACCCTTGGCTTTCACAAGCCAACAACTAAGTGGGAAGAATCTGGGACAATCTACCTATGAGAAGGAGATGATGGCCATCTTACATGCAGTAGATACCTGACAACCTTACTTATTGGGGAGACGCTTCCAAATTCGCACAGACCATCAAAGTCTTAAATATTTTTTGGAGCAACGCCTATCCTCACCACAACAAAATAAATGGCTCGCCAAAATGTTGGGATATGATCATGAGATAATTTACAAGAAAGAGCACAAAAATATTGTAGCAGATGCATTATCTCACCAATTTGAGGAGGAAGGTACCCTGCTCGCAATTTCCCTTCCCATTCCAGAATGGATTGAAGAGGCTCAAAGGAATGGTTTTCATATCCTTGGCTCTCCCAACTCATTATTCAATTGCAGGCAGATCCAAATTCCACCAAGGGCTACTCATGGCAGGATGAGATTCTTCGCTACAAGGACAGAGTCGTAATATCACCAACATCCACCCTCAAAAGCCGCATTTTGGTGGAGTTGCACTCATCCCCCATTGCAGGACATTCAGGCTTTCATAAGATGCATGCTCACACTAGAAGATCATTTTTTTGGACAGGCATGAAACAGGACATTCTTACTTTTGTAGCAGAATGCGACGTCTGTCAACGCCACAAAGGAGAGACAGTCAAAGCACCAGGCACATTACAACCATTGCCCATCCCGGCATCAATATGGACGGAGGTTTCTATGGATTTCATTACAGGTCTTCCAAAGTCAGGAAACAAGTCAGCCATCATGGTGGTTGTGGACAGACTAAGTATGCTCATTTTTGCGTCCTACCCCACCCTTTTACATTGACTTTGGTCACTCAATCTTCCATGGATTAGATCTTCAAATTACATGGCATGCCCACTTCCATTGTGTCTGATCGTGACCCGGTCTTCACCATTAATTTTTGGCAGGAACTCTTTAGGCTACAAGGTACCCAACTAAAACTCAGTACTTCCTATCATCCACAAACTAATGATCAAACTTAAGCAGTCAACAAATGTCTGGAAACCTACCTTAGGTGTTTCACTTCAGAAAAGCAATATCTTTGGGTATAGTGGTTACCTCTAGCTGAATGGTGGTATAACACCAACTATCATGCCACCACCAAAATGACTCCATATGAAGCAGTTTATGGTCAACTCCCTCCTTCCCCTACTTCTTATCTCAAGGGTTGCTCAAAGGTACAAGTGGATCAACTCCTACAGAACCACATAACCATGATTGCCCATCTTAGAGAGAATCTTCATCAAGCTCAAAACCGCATGAAGCAACAGGTAGATCAGCATCGCTTAGAACGCCAATTTCAAGAAGGGGATCAGGTATTTTTGAGGCTGCAACCATATAAGCAAACATCACTCAAAGACAAGGGTTGTCAGAAACTATCTCCAAAATTTTACGGACCGTATCAAGTACTTCAGTGCATTGGAGAAGTGGCCTACAAGATAGATTTGCCACCCACTGCAAAAATCCATCCAGTTTTCCATGTCTCATGCCTCAAGAAAGTGATTGGGAACAATTGCAGAATTCAAACCAGTCTACCTAAACTGGATGAAGAAGGGTCAATCTGGCTCCAACCTGAATAGGTCCTGGACACACGAGAACGGCACCTGCGTGGCCGCATGATCAAGGAATTCCTCATCAAGTGGAAAGACAACTCTCTAGAAGATGCAACCTGGGAACCAGCCACTATTCTTCAGCATTTTCCGCAGCTTCAGCCTTGAGGACAAGGCTATTCTTATGGGGGAGGGCATGTTAGGGTCCCACCCTAACCCCCTTATTTATGTAAT
>APFE030999777.1:61537-72168 GCA_000404065.3 Pinus taeda
TCAAAAAAAGGAAATAAAATAAATGCAATAATCAGGGATCAAGGTACAGGAGTCCTTAAAATAGATTACTACATTTTTTTTATGTCTGAATGTAGTTATATCCAAAATTCAGTGTATCAGCAGGAATCCCAAAGGAGCAAATTATTAGTCTCTCTTAATAAGTTTTCTAAAATTGAGGCTCTACTCCTACCAGAAAACAAAATGAAGAAAAGCCTCCAGTATCTTCATCCATCTCACATATCATGAAACCTCATCAGATTGCTAAAAACTTCCGGCTCCGGCCGCCGGCAATTCCTCCGCCCTCCGCCACCCTACGCGAGCTCCGCCCAGCTCCGCCACCTTCTGCATTAACTACGTCTAACAAGAACCCCGACTTCCATCGTTGTCTTGCCGTCGGGAGTTAATTCACGTATCAATTCGAATTTGGTTTTTTCGCGGGCTGCTCCTAACCAATTCGACCCGGCACTCCGCAGCTCCCTCCCTTGCAGTTCACCAGGTCACCAGAACGGGCTCGACACGCGCCTGCAGCTCACCAGAACAGCCGGAAAACTCACTGAACGGGCTCGAATCGCGCCTGCAGCTCACCAGAACAACGAAAAACTCACTCCGACACTCTGCGGCTCACCACCTGCACCACCCAGGGGACAAACAGGCAGGTTCAACACGTCAAACCCACTCCCTTGTTAGGCTACTCCTATAAAATATATTCTTATTCATCTCTGACTCTGTCAATTAGGACCACCTGCTGTCTTCGACCACCTTTGCAACATCCTGTGAGGATAAATGGTAACCGCTGCTTTCAATTCCCAAACTCATCAACAACAAAAAAAAATGGCACAATAACAGTAGAGACCACTTCCATTTTGAAAGTGCTATAGAGTACTTTTCACTGTGCCCTGCCAAAAAAATCTCGTTCTAGTGCTCCTAGTTAACTGACAATATCACAGTCAGCTGAACGTGTTTGGTTCATACTACCATGCCAAAATTATCCCCAACAGTCAGATCTGAAGTCGCGAGGTTGCAGAGGAAAGGTAGAATGTTAGATCGATTAGGAAGTCCTCATGCATGTTCATGTTTGTTCATGCTGTGGAGATCTTAACCTAGCCTAACGGTAAACAGAGGTCTCCAACAAGGTAGTTTTTTGTAAAATATGAATCCAAGAGGGATTTAACTGGAATTAATTCAGCATTAGTTCTTCTATTAGATTCTTCAAAAGCTAAGACATGGTCTTTATGTCTGTCAAATTCATCATCTTACAAGGGCCAAAATTCTGCATTTCAGTCACTGTAGCCTTCATACAGAACTCTACTTGGCCTGTTGATAACTGAGCTTATCTGTCTATTTGCTTAACTAAAACAGTTTTGATTTTCTTGTGATTATTTGGTAATGCTCGTATTATAAGCTGTTTACTTCCATGTAGTAAATGTGACCCAGATTTCTTGATTATATGGTGCATTTAAACAAATCTTTATTTTACTGGGATAAAACATCTGTATTTGTGTCTGGTCATCAGATCAATTTTTCTTATTTTATGGTTACTAGAGGAATGCTTTTAGTTCCATTAGCATACAATAGACTGTATCATGGTGTTGTTGCCATTTACCAGAAAAAAAAGGGGAGATTGGAGGTTTCTATATGCTTTTTTTTTCCATCTTGTAAAATTCAGAGGACTTAGATGGGCAGTAACTTCACAATTGTTATTTAATTACTCTCAATTCTTTGACTAGGTATATGGTTTCAGCAGGGGCTTGCACGAAACTTGTAATGGCAAGTTTTACTGCTGGTGCTATTGTGGGATTTACGTTGAATAAAAGTTTTCGACGTCTAGTTCGGAGGTTGCTGAAGAAATTAGATCATTGAAGTTCAGATCTATTGTATTTACAGAGTGTATTTAAGTGATAGGGTTCATGCAGTTATTCCTCGTACAATCTTTTGGCATTGCCTTTTTGTGGTTCTGTTTTCATCACGGTATGAACTTTTTGTATTTTTGAATTTAATTACAAAGTATATCTCTTTCAAATATGCAGCCCGAAGAATGTTGAATTTTTCTTTTGGGTGATTATGCTGTCATAACATTATGAAACTTTCGTCTACTTGGGAGTTCATCGAATGACAAAGCTTTTTCAAATATACAACCTGAAATTTTTAAATGACTGATACTTTATTTTGAATTTGCAATTGAATATTATTAATCTATATAGGAACATTAAATGCCAGTTTTTTTAATTTTTTTGCACCATCTCTTTGTCTGGGAGACTTTTAGATGTGCAGCCTACAAAGGACTGCCACTTATATTTTGCATTAACCTTCTAATGACTGTAGCAAAACGAGAATGCAACTGTCTTGGCACCTATGTGGTTGTGTTCTCTCAAGCGTTTCAAATGAATTGGGTACTCTTTCCCATTGTTACAAGACACTAAATCAAAAGTAATGAGCCTTAGCTGCTTAGCTGCTGAAACTGAGGGCTAGGGAGCTTAAGAATATTGGATAAACAAAAACATAAAGATAAGGATGCTTGCAACTGAGTTTGACTTGACCTCTGTGACGAAAAAACTTACAAATACATGAAAGGTAATTTGCATATAGTTTTTTCACAAAAGGTTTCCTTCATGGATGTGGTACAAGGTTATATTTGTGATTTATTGTTCTATAATTTGTTTATCGAAAGCTAACAAGATTCATTGTTGAGAAACTTTAATGGAGAAAAATAATCAAATGAATCTGTGCAATTTCCTTAGTATCATACACCAGGAATAAGTTAGCCTCAATAATGCTTGGCCAGTCTCAAGGGTCAACTTTCAATGACACAACTCGAGACTGTCGATTATGCTTTGCAACCTTAACAAAAACTGCAGAGAGGCAGGAGGGTGCCCACCAAGGCCTACGTACTTCTTGCTCACCTTTCAAGCATGCCACTGGAGTGAAACAAGCAACACATGCCCCAAAACACAGGTCAATCAGAATCAGCAAATCAAGCCAAACTTAAAATACGGACATATAAAAAGCTTTACATTCATAGATGCACTTTGTAGTTGGTAATAATAACAAAGGAAAATAACTAGTAATGGAGGATCAACAGTCCTGAGTGTGCAATTTTAACATGTAAGCATAATATCAGATGGCACTAACCTTTAATATGTCGAAGTTCATTGCACAAAGTTATAAAATCCCCCATTTCATGTGACACCGCCTAATCAACCGCAAAATCTGCTCAGTGGTAAATGTTGATAAGCTATCCAGATATTCTCCATTAACACCATTCTCTTTGAAAATCTGCCTGTAACTGCCAAGACCAATATCATCCAGCCATACCCCAACATCCTGAATAAGACTCCCACATGTCAAATTTGGCTAAAATAGAAATTTTCCTAGGCTTCAGAAGCAGCCATAGATAGACTTGTGCCATGCTTAGGAGACTGAAAATGAAGCATCTCATAAATATCTGCTATAACAATCAAAGACACTTCAAACTACAAAAATCAAACAAGCCTAACAAAAATCATATCTATCCTGCAAAATTTCCCTTATCATAGCTCATCTATTGATGTAAATTCATCTATAAAAGGAATTTTACAAGATCTAAGAATGCCTTGCCATTCTATGCTATTATAAATAATTGAAAACATTCAACTGTTGCGATATTTAGAAACAGCCTGCTCTTCCAATGATCATTATACTTGGGAGAATTTTTATTTTCTTTTCTTACCATACAAAGCTACTAATGCGTGCTCACATCTACGTACCTCTCACTTATGAGATCCCTTCCAACTCCGCCTGTATTCAGTGTTTAGTATATCCCACTCATAAGGTGAGTCATCAAGAATTGTACCTCTCTAAAAAAATGTGAGATCTCTAGCTACAAATGGCTCTTGGGTATTAAGATGGGTCTTTTTGTGAAGTGTGCTCTGGTTTGGAAGAGATTATTTGGGCCAAAAACAGCCTCCATACTGCCTTGGATTTGACCTGAGACATTCTTTTCCTAGGTTAATATGATATTCAGCCATAAATTATTTCCTGCTAAGATATACTTCTGTCATTCAAAGTCTGTGTTCAGTTCTGATTGAATCTCTGGTATTCTGCTACTGTTGGATTTGGCCCGAGTTGATACCCGTTTGACATAATTTTTTCCTGGGTTATATGATGTTCAGCTAAAAACTATTTCCCACTAACATTTACTTTGTTATTCAAAGTCTCTGTTCAGTTCTCATTGAAATCTCTGGTATTTCCCTGCTGTTACTATTGTTCATGTCTTTGCTGTTAGTACCCTTAAAAACTGTTGAATTTTGCTGCAGTTAGTTGCCTTGTGAATTTCCTAATTTAGGGTTGCTTTAGTATCCAGATTCTCAGAACTATTTCCATATTTCAAATTTCAGTTCTCTTTTCAGGTTTCCGTGCTGGCTAATAACAGTGGCAATAGAGCCCCGATTGATAGCCGATTCATAACATATTTTTCAGTTACAGTTCAGATTATAAAATTAGGTCCATAAGAGCAACCCAGTATAATTTAATGTTATTTCTATGTTTGGGGCCTTTTATCTGAAGAGAACAATTAGAGAAACATTGTTTATGTTCAAATGCATACTCGCTCATATGCATTGAACTACAGAACACAAATCTTACGTTCAATTTCATTGCATCTTTTCAATGCCCATAGAAGTCACAAATGGAGTCTTGATATTACAAGACTCATCAACTTCCAAGTCCAAGTGGACTCTTGAATTTGACGTTGCTCTGAAGATATCGAGTGGAGCCAGAGCCTCCATGTCTTTGGACTTGCAAGTCAAACAAGTCAGATTGACTCAGCCCATTAGACTTAATTGTCTATCTATGTACACACAGAAAAAAGATAACAGAAAGCACTCAATTTGCTTATATTTCTGACCTAAATTTACAGTCGACTAAGCAGACCTGTCAGTTGTCTAAAATCCATGGCATTTTGTAACACGTAGTATCATTTATTTGGTAATCAATAAAATACAAGTTTAGGAGTTCTTTGATGGAACCTCAGAAAAAGGCACTATTGTGAGTAATTTGCATCTGTCTGGAAATCAAATTGTTGAGACGATTGCAGGATTGGGAGCTAGAACAACTATGAAGAATTCATGACATTAAGGTTTCTGCTCAAATGTGCTCTGAACAACAATGTTTCTTAGCTACAGGTGTTTAGGGATTCTAGATTGTTAATCAGTTGGATGAATGGCAGAGGATAGCTGCACAAGATTTCTTTAGGACTTTGGGTGATCATTTAAAATAAGTTGCAAATTCATTTTAGCCTGTTACTGACACTGATTGTTAGGGCTCAAGAGAAATAAATATAACAATCAAGAAATACACATTTAAACCATGTACACCATGATTATCTGGAAAACCCCAATTGGGGGAAAAACTAACCAACAATAGATCTATTATTGTCCTTGGCTAAAATACAGCCAAGCTAGCCAACAACTTGAGCTTTCACTGCTCAACCATGGCTACCTACAATGGAGAATACACAAGCCTTTTAAGGGCTTCAACTACATGTAATACCATGGGTTCAATACCATGAGTCACCAATACTAGTGCCCAAAACCACAACTGTTAACCATAACTGTTGACATAACCTCAACTCCACCATAGGGTCAAGTTTATCTAACAATCCTCCCTTTAAACTTGACTTTGGGTTTTCCTTGGCCAAATCTAGCCAAATTTGTCAAGTGAGACAGCTACCACTCACCTCCAGGCCCTACCCAGTCAATGTTAGGGAATTTGATAATCTCACAAGCTATCCTAGTTCAACATGCTTCATCATAACACCACATGCATCCCCATATCACCCAAGCGGACATTCAGACTTTCCCAGTGATTTATTGGGGTACGCATGCCTTACTAGGTCTTACAGTCGTATACCCATTTACATGAAAATTTCCATTTTATTTTTATTTTTTTACTGTCTTGACCCACACACAACTTGAACTGCTGCAAGTTTAACCATGCATTTCACCCTGTAAAACTCCTATCCCACTATTTAACCCTTCTCTTGTAACTGGATTTTTATTTAAAATTTCTATTACTATTTCAGAATAGAAAATTTTCATTAACCATAAAATCCCTTCAAGAAATTTCTCTTTAAAAAAAAAAGAATTACCGGACTTTCTTGATTTTTTAAATTTCCAAAAAATATTCCCACGGCTTGCATTTTCTTCTTGCTCCTCATTGAATGAGGCCTTGGAAAAGCCTTCAGACTTCATTTTCTTCTTGCTCATCATTGAACCATCACTCAGCGGACATCACTAGTTTGTGCAACGAGCTATTGCTTCAACCAGCACTACCACTTCGTGGATGGGAACATTTCAAACAACTATCCAAGGCCCTTGCCAACCAAAGCTCTGATACAATCAAGAAATACACATTCAAACCATGTACACCATGTGTAAGGGCTCTAGACACCACATATCTCCACAATGGTATGATATTGTCCACTTTGGGCCTAAGCCCTCATGGATTTGCTTTTGGACTTACCCCAAAAGGCCTCATACCAATGGAGATATTTGTCCATTTTTATATACCCATGATCCTCCCCACTTCTAGTCAATGTGGGACTTTGGTCGTATACCCAACACCATGATCATCTGGAAAACCCCAATTGGGGGAAAAACTAACCAACAATAGATCTATTATTGTCCTTGGCTAAAATACAGCCAAGCTAGCCAACAACCTGAGCTTTCACCGCTCAACCATGGCTACCTACAATGGAGAATACACAAGCCTTTTAAGGGCTTCAACTACATGTAATACCATGGGTTCAATACCATGAGTCATCAATACTAGTGCCCAAAACCACAACTGTTAACCATAACTGTTGACATAACCTCAACTCCACCATAGGGTCAAGTTTATCTAACAATCCTCCCTTTAAACTTGACTTTGGGTTTTCCTTGGCCAAATCTAGCCAAATTTGCCAAGTGAGACAGCTACCACTCACCTCCAGGCCCTACCCAGTCAATGTTAGGGAATTTGATAATCTCACAAGTTGTCCTAGTTCAGCATGCTTCATCATAACACCACATGCATCCCCATATCACCCAAGCAGACATTCAGACTTTACCAGTGATTTACTGGGGTACGCGTGCCTTACCAGGTCTTACAGTCGTATACCCATTTACATGAAAATTTCCATTTTATTTTATTTTTTTATTTGGAAGAGCTGATTTGTGAATGTTGTCCCTGCATTCAGCGTGGTGGTTGGCTGTGTGTGAAAGCCGTGTGAGAACCCTGCCATCGTTCCAGTGAAAGAGCCTGTCCGCGTGAAAGCTGAGCAGCCAGAGGAACGTGCATTGGTCTGCCTGCGTGCTGCGTGAAGTCCAGAACGCCTGCGTGTTGGAAGGGTGGACTATGTTCGCTGCCAGTTGCTGCCAGTAGGATCTACGGATGGATCCGGGTATTTTTTTAAATAAAAAAAGAAAAGGAAATTTTGTTTCAGACATTTTTCTTGAATAAAGTGGTGAATGTGAGAAAGTCAGGAAATAAGAAGACAATTTTTTTAAAAGGAAAGGAGAAAAGAAGTGTTTTTTTTTTTAAAGGTTTTTTTTTTCTTTGAATTGAAAAAAAAAACAAAGGTTTTTTCCCTGAAAAATTATTCAGCAATTTTTTTTAAGAAACTGAAGTAGGGAGAGTTAAAACTTGGAAATCCTTTGTTGGCATTTGAAATTTTTAATTTTGGAAGAAGAAAATTGAATTTTTTAAAACCCTAGACTGAAGATTAAAAGTCTTAGAAAATGGCCAAGATGTCGAATGCAAAATTCGAGGTGGAGAAATTCACCGGAAAGAGCAATTTTGCTCTTTGGAAACTGAAGGTTAGGGATCTGCTTGTGCAACAAGGGTTGCACAAGGCATTGGATGGGGAAACTAAGAAACCTGCAACCATGACTACTTCAGACTGGGAGGACTTGGATGCCCGATCTCTCAGTACCATCCGGCTATGCCTTGCGGATGAAGTTCTCTTCAACATTGTTGAAGAGACTACGACGTCAGGATTGTGGGAAAAACTTGAAAATCTCTATATGACAAAGTCATTGACCAACAGAATTTATCTGAAAAGACAGTTATACAGTCTTCAAATGAAAGAAGGTTCAAACGTTGCAAAACATTTGAATGTTTTTAATACACTAATATGTCAATTAACAGATATGGAAGTCAAAATATAGGAAGAAGATAAAGCCATAACCTTGCTGTGTTCTTTGCCTGAATCATGGGATCACTTCTTAACTTCAATCAGCTTCAGCTCTGCTGATTCTTTGAAGTTTGAATCAGTCGTGGGAGCTCTTCTGTCTGAAGAAGTACGCCACCAGACAGCATCAATGCAGGTCTCAGCAGCCACGCATCAGCTCTACGCACGCAGGGATTTAATCCACGCAGCCCCTCCTTCCTTCAACGCAGGCAGTAGGGTCTTCACACACATAGAAAACGGAATCCACGCAGCCCCACGCACAGAAAATGCACAGCCATAGCCTTTCACTCACAGCGGTTTTAATCCACGCAGCACAACAGCCGTCTTTTCTTCAACACATACAGAGGTCTTCACCAACTGTTCGGCCCTCGGAGCTTTCACGCTGCTCTGGTCTTAACACAGTAAAGAAAAAAAAACTCACGCACAGGTTTTTGGACTCACAACTTCACGCTTTGGTTTTGGTCTTCACAGGTGCTGATAGGTCTTGGACTCACGTGCACAGCCTTTTTTTCTTCAACGCACAGCCTTTTTTTCTTCAATGCCTTCAATCTGGGAAGACTCGCGCTCACGCCTTCGCACAGCCCGCACAGCCTCACTGGGCTCCGATACCACTTGTAAGGACTCTGAACACCACATATATCCACAATGGTATGATATTGTCCACTTTGGGCCTAAGCCCTCATGGATTTGCTTTTGGACTTACCCCAAAAGGCCTCATACCAATGGAGATATTTGTCCATCCTTATATACCCATGATCCTTCCCCACTTCTAGTCAATGTGGGACTTTGGTCGTATACCCAACACTGATGTCTTTAGAGACCAAAATATGACAGTAGCCGCATCATCAAAGAGGGACTACAAGTAGTTGCAAGGAAAATTATAATCAAATAGAATAGAATATAGTGTTATATGCTACAAATATTTTTGTCTCTATTTTTGTCAGCTGGAGATCTACCCACCACACAACACTCTCGCCGTGAGAAACTTAGTGAGAGAGGGTTAACTTAGGCATATCAAAATACTCGCCATAACTAACATGACAATACTTAGGAAATCAACATGCAGTTTCTCTCCAAGAAAGACCATGAATACTTGAAAGCTTCATAAGGCTGTCAATGCAGTAGAAGGGATATTTGATATTTCTAGTACAGCCACGGATGTAACCCTGAAAGAAGGCCATTTTAAGGGGAAAAAAATTAAAACCACATGCTCACCTTTAAATACAAATATTAAAAAAACTATAAATAATCCAAAAATTGAAACATAGAGGCATATTCACATATGTCTCTACAACACATATTGCCACAACGTTGCAATTAATATTGCAAATAACAGAGAGTAACATGTTTCAAATATTAAAATATTAAAGGAACACAAATATTAATAAAAAGTGTTTTTCAATTAAAATTTGTCTTTGCCACCCAGCTGGTGAAGGACTTTGGAAGACTACTTGCTTATCGCATTTTAATCAAGGGAGAAAAAAGGCTTCCTCCACATGAAACCCATCAACTGTTACATATTAGAATTTGTGAATATTCTGAAGAATCAAACATACAACTATTATTGATGAAATAACATACATATACCCTTCGAAATCATATCGGAATATCAGACCTAAGAGTAGAATCATTAAATCTACTCATCCGAAATGGCTGAAACTTCAAGCAACTGAACTGGAAAGAGGAAGAGGACATGGCTGAAAAGTTATTCCTTCAGCAATTATACTAGAAAGTCACCTGGGATTCCATAGGCATTGGAACCATAATTCATGAAGTTATGGATGCACTAATTGAGTTTTCCTCTTCCTCAGAGTGGAATTTCCAGACTGCGGCCATGAGACTGCTACTGCTACATTTGGGCTGTCTAGACCTAACGGTCTTTTGTACCTGCAATAAATTGGACTTAATGATGCTCTTGTGTACCTGTAGCAAATTGAACTGATGCATCAGAACGTGGCCTCTGACATAAAATTAATTAAGATCGCTCCACTACAGTCGTTGGATATTGCAATACTTTTGCATTTGCATGATCGTTGCTTGCATTTTATAGGGCAGTATGGAGTTGTGTGGCTTGCACTGGTCAAATTGTTCATGTTTATTATTGTCAGTGTTAGCGCTTGGAATTCACCTAGGCTGAGATAGACAAACTCTCAAGGCTACATCAAACCATTTCACCTCGTAGCTAGCCCTACGAGGTATGAGAAGGCTCTCTCGGGTCAGATTCGGTAGATCTTTCAATATGATAAGCTGACCAATTAGGATCAAAGATATTAGGCTAGTAAATTCATAAGGGGGGTTGATTTAAATATTTTTGGTTTTTTGGTGGCAATTGGAGGGAGTGCAATTTAGGGTGCGGGGATTGAGCACAGTTTTTGCAGGGGGATCTTTGGGGCAAGGTAGGAGTGAGCACTGATGCCTTAATCTG
>APFE030999778.1:0-11195 GCA_000404065.3 Pinus taeda
CGCCTTCACTAAGTGGGCCCGCAGGCTATTTTTGGCGCAAGTCTATTTTTAGACTATGTCTATTTTTAGACATATGGATCATGTCTATGGATTCCAGGTTGTTGTTTATGGATGATTGGTCAAATTGGGAAAAATAGATGGACTTCTATTTTTAGATCACAGCGGAGTGACTGCTCAGTCTAAATATAGAACAGTCAAATATTATTAGCTCATAATAATATTTAGACTATAAACTTTGTCTTATTCTCTTGGAGCACTTCGGGATGAGCTACGGATGTGGTACATGCAGATCCCAGAAGGAAATACGTGGTTACCTATGGGATGACTAATATTTGCATGCAGGACTTCAGTTGGAACTCAAGTGAGTTGAGTTTAGTGGACTGGAGGTGCAGTTGATGGAGTTGTGTTCAGTTTAGCTTTGTTAAACTGGTTGTATTTAGTCTAACTGGCGAATAGACTAGAGATGAGTTGGGTGAATTAGTTAATTAATTAATTCACAAGTTATTAACTCATAATGCAACTATAGAATACATCAGTTAACTCAGTTGCATGTCAGTGCATGTTCATTTCAGCAGGGACAGGTGTTAGAGGATCAGATTGCTATCAGTTGTGACTATAGCTGTGCATGATGATTTGCACAGTCAATGGGATTGAGTATTGCCAATGAGGATTGCGTGGTATATCCAAGGGAAATACGAATTTGGATCATTCATTCATCAGTATTCTCATGCAGGTATTGAGCAGTGGAGGCAGGCAAGCAGTGGAAGAGATTTGGAGATCAGATCTGAGCTGTAATGTGTGTAACAGAGGTGGAGATACTTGTGAGAAGTATTATGTTGTGTAATGTTACATGACTCAATCATTAATATACAGATAGTTGGGGTTTTTAGCGAGATGCTTTCCCCGGGATACATACTGTGTTAATGTGTGAATGCTCTTGATGTTTTATTGTTATTGATGCTGCTATATTGATGATCAACGTAGAGGAGCTTATGTATTGTGTATGTTTTCCGCAATAGTACATGATCAGGATAATCTCCATTGAATATGTGTTAAATTATTCAAAATTTCTACAGATACCATGTTGAATTTTCATGACCTTGGGTGTAGGATAGAGTCTTAAAATAGATGATGCTACCAAACCAATAATCTCAATAGAAATACTTTTCACGATGGAATATAAACAAGAGTAAATCGCAGATGCACAAAATATAAAAATCCTATTACAATTTCCAACCCAAATTTGTTATATTAATCAACATATAATACAAGAATCCAGGGCTCTTGTTCCAGGGATAATTCCCCTCATACATCCACTAGTACAAAATACAAAACTAGGGCTTGGTTTTGGTTCATCGAAAACCAATCTACCCTCAACAAGATACTATGACCATCTAGATGTCGCATTCTCTCTCAGCTCTTCTTTTTTGCAACTTGTACCTGCCCAGTTCTTCAGGCATGGATCTACAACTCCTACCTCTATTAATTCTTCAAGTCCATTTGACCACTAAACCTCAGCTATCAATATTCTCACTAGTTGATCGTTCATTCATCAACGTACCAACATATCGAGACTCCTGTCGAGTTGTTCACAAATCCATTTGTGGACAACTCTCAATCTATCCACTACTACCGCTCATCTGTTCAGGGACTTCATCCCACTATAGTCTTCTTGCACTTCTGTAAAAAATACCAACATAAGGCATGAACGGCTTTCACCTATCACTACAACATGTCCATCTCCCACAATGAACATGAGGTAAGAGGATTTCCCATCATCTTCTGTATATTTCCTTCTCCACACACAAGGCTAGGGCTCCAAAAACTTCTCCTCATTGATTAGACCCTTGACCTCCAATAAAGGTCACTCCAGCAATGATTTGACTCCATCAACATGGTGCACACTAGACTCCAACTTGGTCACTATCACATTATCTTCCAGTAGACCATAAATGTCCAATCATGTCTACACTTGGTCCACTCTCACTCTACCCAAAAACAAACCACGAGTGGCAAATCCTTGGTGTAGCATATGTTCCTAGCTAGGGAATCCAACACTTAGGAAACCCCTTCACATGGATTCTCACAAACTTCTCCAATAATCCTCTCCCAGGATACTAATGAGCCTCATCATTGGGTAATTATATGGGCCTTAATTCACCTCCTAGCTTAGTCAAACCAAATTTTCTCATAACTTATTACATGTTTTTTATTATATTTTGTTTATGAGGTGAGTTAGAGTTGGATATTATGCTTTGTGTTCTAATATGCATTGAATGCAGGATTAAAGGAGAAAATCAAGGAATTTTGGCAAAGACCAAGGTCAAAACTCAAATGGGACAAGGGAGATGGATTGTAGGAGGTAAATCCTCCTCATTTACTACACCTCCATTTCAATATTCCTCCATTCATCACATCAACTCGGAGTGTAAACAATGAAATCATGAGGATTAGAAGGCAGCTAAGCAAGTGAGAGAAAAAGCACTAGTTTATCTTGAGTTTGGCAGCCGAGCCTCCCTAATTTTAAGGAATTCGTTGGTGACTTTAGATGTATAAGTAGAGAGGCCTAGTACCTCAGTAGGATTGGGATTTTTTATTGTAAAATCTAATATATTTTCAAGCTGCAAAAGTTGTTATAGTTCTATTGTGTAATTCGTTGTTTTGGTAATAAGAATGAGTTTTGTTTTGAGCCAACACTGAGTTAATTCATAGGGTTGAAACACTTGGGTTAGGGCCCAACCTTAGCAGCCAAGGCTCCTCTTTATTGTACATGTATTTTTAGTGTATATTCATAGCTTCATTGCTAATTTTCTTTTTAGATGCATTTCCATTACAAGTAGTGTAGATTAGATTGGTTATTTAATAGTTTGCTTCCATTTGTGCCTTATTTCAAGTAGAACATTATCAAGGAGAGGTAGGATCACCACAAGGTTGTTAGCAGGTGTCTTGACCTTACTTTCTCCCTATGGGACCATGACTTGAGGAAGGGACCCTTTAGTAGCCCCAAAAACACAGATTTCTAGTTCTTTTATGAGATTTGGAGTTTGATGTCTTTAATTTAGTATTTGGTTAATTTTGCAAGGTAGATTTCATTGTCATATTTTTCATCTCTATTTCTATAGTACATCTCACTCATGCTTTCATTCCTTTCAAAAACTTTCTTCATGCATAGCAGAAGCAGTTGATTCTTCAATTTTGCTTTTCTAGTTTATGAAAATGTATCTTGTTGCATAGCTTTTTCGATGACACACATGTTTTATGCAGAGTAGGTGCTTCAGGAGGAGACCAAGACTTCATAGCCAACAACAACCTTCCACTTCATCCACCTTAGCATCCCTTGTTTTCACCATCACTTTTACTAGTTTTCAATCATTTTTCAGAGAAATTCTCCCAAGCAGATTGAGCGAATCTAGCTATCTATTACCTTGGATATTGACTCTTGAGTGATCCTAGACCTTCTACCACTCCATTCCACCCATCACATGCCTTTCCTAATCCTTCCATCACCTCCAATACCTCACATATATCTCTCGGTTGTATCCTGTAGGTTTCATGTAATTCCTACAAGATCATCCTATATGTTTCTCGTACATCCTATAGGTTTTCCTGAAACGACCTGTTTTGAGGCCGAATTGATCGAAAACCTCTAGAATGTCACAAAAAGCCTCCTAGGGACCCTCCACACCATCCAACCACTTCATAAACCTTCTAGCCATCCTCAAACACCCTTAATCCACCTGCCACATCCACAACAAGAATTAGTTTTCATACTTGATTTTGCATAAACAGACCAGAAAAGAAAAAATAGATTTAGTTTAGTCTCTTTACTTGCACATTAGTATTGTTTGATGCTTCTTACTTCTACAACTTAAACAGTAGCATTTTTTTTATGTTGATTTAGAATTTCTGCCTATGATAGCTTCTTAAATGGTTAATTAGGGAATGGTGTGATTTAGCATTACATGTTGACCTTTTCCATTAATGCAGTAGAGTAACTCTCTTAGAGTAGATTTACCTTTCTTCCATCAAAGAATCAAGATTCTTCTGACTTCGTAGAAGTCTGGCTTGGAACCTCGGTGGTCTCTCACTAGCTGAATAGTGACAATAAGCAACACCATCACTTTTACTTGTGCATACAACATTGTCAACTCCAATTTTGTACAAACCTCGGGTTGATAAGTAAAGCTAGTAGCCCAGGAGTTGCAGCATCCTTGCTACAATACTGGTGCTCATCACATTTTTAGTGTCGTTTCCTGGGAGGTGTCTAAGTAAAATGTGATTAATACTTTCTTTTATTCTATTTCTTGTCTTCAATATTCTGCCATTAGTTTATTTATGCAAGAGTAATCTAGTTGTTTCCCTTCTTTCATTTTTCACTGTCTACTTTCCTTTCCATTTTGCAAGTAAGATTTCAATTCAACAAGTAGCCTTTTCATTCTATCAGTAATTTTCATTCAATAAGTAATTTCAATTATGCAAGTACTTCCCAAGTTTACAAAAAATACAAAACCAAACCAAAAATTTCCTTTCATGCCTCGTAGGAATAGGGACAACTTAGGGAAATTTTTGCCAAATACCCCCCTACATCCTATAACCAACCTTCTCTCTTCTTTGGTGGTTGTGAACTGGAGGAACCCTTAGGTGAGTAACTTGACATATTTGAAGAACCTACAGGGCAAGAAGAAGAAGAAGAGGAACCCATTCCTACTGAACCAATGGCTAAAAACAGAAATGACAGAGGGGAAAGAGAGAGAGTTGAGGATGCCTTCCCCATCAGGGGAACCAATTGGGGCACTAAGATGAAAAATATAAGTCCCTCTACCCTACCTCATTTCCATGGCCTAACCTCAAAGGACCCCGACACTTTCTTGTTTGAGTTTGTTGATATATGCCGAACTTATGAATTTACAAATGATGAGAAAAATTTAAAGCTATTTCCATCTACCCTCAAGGATGTAGGATTGCACTGGTTAATAGGTTTACCTAGAGATAGCATCACAACTTGGGCTCAGATGCAACAGGCCTTTAACAAAAAATGTCAAGACTACTGTCAGTCAAAGGATACTAAAGAAGAAATGTTTAGGATGACCATATGCAATGATGAATCCCTAGAGGATTATGAAGAAAGATTCCATCTTAGTTACAAAAGGTCCAGGTGCGCACTTGACCCTAAGTCACTAAAGATGGTCCTTCTTAGGGGAGTAAGAGAAGATATTCTAGATACCTTAAATTTGTTAGCAAGAGGAGATGTCTACCAATTAACCTATGAGGATATCAAGACTGTCTTTAGAAACCAATATAGGACAGCCAGGAAAATGGGTAGGGATAGTCAACCTATGGTCAGTACATCATCTTCCAACTCATCCATCAAGGGTGAAATTGGAAATATGTTGGAAGATTTCAAAAGTGGGATGATACAAACACTTTCCTTGCAAATGGACACCATGAACATTGAGAGGAAGTAGGAGGAGGAAGAGAGAGTCTTGGCCATTTTTTGTCATAGATGCACCAGGAGGCATCCTAGGAATAAATGTCCATTGAGCTCTATTGAAATTTTCTCGGTCTATGAAGGAAACCACTCGACAGACAAATGCCCTTCTTTTCCAAGACTTAAAGCTCTATATCAAGGAAATGACGGGGTCACTCAGCACCTCTGCTACATTAACCAAAGGAAACTCATGGGCCTAGGCCATACTAGTAGGGCATGCAAGGGTTGTCCCATGCATATTAAAACCCCAACCAAACCACATCCATACCTTCTTAGGGACCCCCTGGTCATCCTTCCTGGTCTACACCCCCTCCTTTGTCCTGTGCATCTCAGTATCACTCCCAGCTAGCTAGCGAGTCATTTCAACCTTATGCTCTACCACAACCTCAGTGCAATACACCACTCCAGGGGTGGAGATACTAATACAATAATGCTCCAACTTTATTTCCTACACCACCTTCCCAACCACAACTCCTACACTTTGTTCCACCCAAGCAACCACATATGCCTACCCAACCAAATCTGAACCCGAACAACAAGAAGGCTCAGCAAGTATACAATGGAGAGACATCATATCCATCTTATGTTGTGGAAATCCAGGAGATTAACCTAAGATTTGGGAGAGTTCTCTTGGATAACCAACCTCCATGTCCACCTAGGGAGATTGAGGAATAAAGAGAGGAAAGAAACCCTAAAGTAAATCCACCCTTTCCTGAGAGATTAGCCCAACCACTCTAGCCTACTTCAGAAGAGACTCAACTTCAGGGAGAATTGAAAAATCTATGTGCAAAGATCCCACTTCTCTAGGCAATAAAAGATGTTCATGTTTATAGTAAGTTGATTAAGAAAAAGTTCTTCAAGCATCCAGGAAGCAAAAAAGGGATGCCCCAACTATTAATGTCATTAGGTAGCTATCCAACTTAATGCTAGGATAGGTAATCTGTCCAAAATATTTGGACCCTGGAAGCCCTGTAGTAGATGTGCACATCAATGGCACCATTGTCCCACACACTCCGATTGATCTTAGGGCCTCCATTAATGTGATGACCAAGGACACCATGCTCAAGCTCAATCTCCAAGTTTCATTGAGGAAGACAACAATAGTTCTGCAACTTACAGACCATTCCACAATAACCCCTGAGGGAATTGTCGAGGATATTATGGTCTCCATTGACTCTTAGGAGGACCCTATAGATTTCCTAGTTCTCCACCCTAAGGCTAAGCTTACTGGTTACCCTATCATCGTTGAGAGGCCATTTGTTGGCCATTGTTGATGCTTACATTAGTTGTACAACTAGGAATATGACCATCAAGAATGGGCGTATGTCCAAGACGTTAGTCCCATACCCTCCTGCTCAACCTTCTGTAGAGCATGACTTACCTTTATGGTTGGAGGAAGAGGAAGAGGAAGAAGTTTATTCCTCCCAACTTCATTCTTTAGAAGCAACCATAGGAGGAGGACAACAGGATGAGGATGACTTGATTGAACACCTACTCCAAAGTCCAACTCCTAGTTCATTACCCTTAGAAGAAGTAGTAAGGGAAACCCAAAATAATCATCCAATTGACTTATGCTTGATCGATTCCAACCCACTACGTGTCAAAACCATAGAATTCAGCCTAGAGAGAACCTTGAAAATCAATCCATCTCTTTTTGCTCTCCAAGAAGAGAAGTTATGCAACATGTTAAAGGAAAATCTAGAAGCCTTCACTTGGAGTTACAAAGAAATGAAGGGAGTACACCCCTCAGTGTGTACTCACCACATGTACATCAGAGAAGGTTGCAAGCCGGTCTGACAACCACAAAGGAGGATGAATCCAATTCTTAAAGATATAGTCAAAGAAGAAATGCAAAACCTGATAGATGCAGGATTCATTTACCCTATCTTCGACAGTGTGGGTCTATCCTTTGGTGTTAGTTCCCATGAAAAATAATAAGTGGAGAATTTGTGTCGATTACAGGGAGTTGAACAAAGCCACAAAGAAGGACCATTTTCCTCTACCCTTCGTTGACCAAGTGCTAGATGGCCTAGAAAGGAAAGGGTTTTTCTCTTTCCTATATGGATTCAGTGGGTACAGTCAAATCCATATCTGCCCAGAAGACCAGAATAAGACCACATTCACTTGTCCTTGGGGTACTTTTTCCTATAGAGTCCTTCCTTTTAGCCTATGTAATGCTCCTGTCACTTTCCAGAGAGAAGTCTTGAGTATTTTGATTGAATTACTTCATGATGTCATGGAGATTTATATGGATGATTTTACACATTATGGCTGTGATTTTCAAGAATCCCTATTTAACCTAGGCAAATTACTACACAAATGGATTGAAATGAACCTGTCTCTTAGTCCTGAAAATTGTGAATTATTAATGATTGCAGGGACCATCCTAGGTCATTCAATTTATCAACAAGGACTGCAAGTGCACCCAAACAATATAGCTATCATCCAAAGGGTCCCACCTCCTCAAAAGCAGAGAGATGTCATAAGTTTCCTAGGGATAGTTGGATACAACTAAAGGTTCATAAAGGACTTCACCAAGTTGGCATCTCCTTTATTTGGTTTGTTGGGCAAAGACTCTAAGTTTATATGGTCAAAAAGTTGTCAAGAGGATTTAGACATCCTAAAGGATAAGTTAACTGCTACACTAATTCTCTGAGGCCCAAATTGGGCCCTCCCCTTTCATATTCATGTTGATGCCTCACAAAAAGCCATAAGAGCAGCCCTAGGCCAGATAGATGAAAAACTGCCTTATGCTATCTATTTTATCAGTAAGAATTTATCAAAGGATGAAATAAATTATACAGTGACTAAAAAGGAACTCCTAGTTGTCATGCATTCATTAAACAAATTTTGGCATTATATTACAGGATATTAGACATTTGTGCATACTAAAAATGCTACAATCAAATATTTAATGAACAAACTAGATGTGAATACTCGAATTATAAGATGGTTACTTTTATTACAGAAGTTTGATCTAACCATTGTTGATAAGCCTGGTAAGAAAATGTTGTTGTAGACCTCTTGTCTAGAGTAAATTTACCTGCAGGTGAAGAAGGAATGATGGATGACCAGCTCCCAGATGAGAATTTATTTGATATTTCAATTCTCTCTATGTGGTTTTCTAATATAGAAAACTATTTGGTATCAGCACAGTTCCCACCAAACTTGTCCTTCAAAGAAAAGAGAAAAATAGTCAGCAAAAGTGTCCCCTTCAATTGGATTGGGGGTAGTCTTTTCAAACTTGGCCCAGATCAAATCTTGAGAAGGTGTGTGAGGGAGAAGGAAGTCTTTGACATCCTTCTGACCTAAGATGATGGGCCTTGTGGCGGCCACTTTGCAACAAAGAGGACAACATTCAAAGTGTTACAAGCAGGATATTATTGGCCCACTCTTCATCAGGATGTAAAAAAATACACTAGTGAGTGTGATCGGTGCTAGAGGATGGGAAGGCCTACTCCAAGAAATGAAATACCTCTGCAACCTCAAGTGACTTTCAAGCCATTTGACAAGTGGGGAATGGAGTTCATTGGGCCGATTGACCCTCCCTCAAAGAAAAAACAATACATTATTGTGTCCACTAGTTATTTGACTAAGTGGGCTGAAACTAAGGAAATTAAGCCAACAATAGAAAATAAGGTGGCTGAGTTCCTAAGGAAGAATGTATTCTACAAATTTGGTACCCTAGAGAGCTAGTCACAGAACAAGATAGCAAATTTACCTCCAACATTATCGAAGACTTGATCATCCATCACAAGATCAAGCATAGAACCTCCACTCCTTATCATCCAGAAGCTAATGGGAAAGTGGAGGTGACCAACAGAGCACTAGAGGGCATGTTGACCAAATTGGTGAGCAGCAGCAGGAAGGATTGGGCAGAAAGACTAGTTGAGGCCACTTGGGCCTATAATACCACATGGAAGACCATCATTGAATTCACACCCTATAATCTAGTCTATGGGAAAAAGGCCTTGTTATCCATTGAATTTGAATATAACACATTAAGGATTGCATCCCAACTAGATCTAGATCTCAGCAATGCATAGAGAGAGAGATTGTTGCAGTTGAATGGGTTGGATGAATTCAAAATGCAGGCCCTCCTACATACAGAGGTAGTCCAACTTCAGAGGAAGATTTGGCATGATAAAAAAATCAAGGAGAAGCAATTTCAAGAAGGATATTGGGTGTTGTTATATGGTTCTAGGTATAAAGACTTCAAGGGAAAGTTAAGGACAAGATGGCTCAGACCTTATCTTGTGGAAAGATTCCATGATAATGGTTTAGTGCAAATCAAAACCATAGGCGAAGAATCCATTCTTTTGCTTGTTAATGGACACCGATTGGAAATTTACAAGAGACCTTTATCAAAACAAGAGTTCATTAATGATATCAATAAAACAATGGTGATAGTGGAGCAAGTTCGAGCTCCTCCCTCCTTAGATCGCTAAGACAAAGAAAAAATAATAAGGACTCAGGTGAAAACAACCATGAGGCACCTGAGTCCCATCATTCGGTTGAAATTCTCTTGAGGCGGCTCAGCGGTGTCAAAAGAAAACAAAAAAGGAAGAAAAAGAGAATAAGAAAGATCCCTGGGTGAAAACCTTTCTTGAGGCACCCGGGGCAAATATCTAGGGTGAAAACCTCTCAGAGACAGCATAGTTGTGTTTCAAAAAAAATAAAAATACAAAATCAAGAAATTTGCATTTCCAGGTCAACAAGAAGGATGGTCAAGGAGAAAAGGAGGATCCCAAAGAGACCCATGTCACTCCCATATTTATTTTTCCACTCATTACCATGCATCCCTCCATCATCTCTTTCATTATTTCACTCCATTGTTTCAATTTATAAAAGGGTTGTGTTTTCTACAAGATCCCCTGTATTCCTACAGGATCCCCTGAAAACCTATAGGATGATCTTATAGGAATTACAGTGACCCATAAATCCTACAGGAAGCAATCCAAAGGAAAATCATGGACTTTCTAGGCCCCTAAAATTCACCCTCTTCATCATCTATAGCCACACCTTGTCCACCATCATCATCCATGCACTCACCATTAGAAAAAAATTAGTTTCAAGAGTATTTTTTTCTCCAGTCTTCAAAAAAAGGGAAATAGAGGGGAATAAAGAGCATCACCTAAATATTCCTTGCTCTCCACAATCCCACTCCTTCTGTCCATCCATGTCACCATCCTCACAGCCCCAACAAGAAGAATGATTAAAGAGTTATGAGGTAGAAGCAGCTACCGGACATCTTGTAGGAAATCCTGTAGTAGCCTATCCCACAGAATATCAATCATACCAACAACAAGCCTTTAGCATGATGATCCAGGAGCTCCAAAGCAGCATCATCATATCTTCAACCATAGTTACGTACAGAAATAAAGAATCCATTAGTGGACAACAAGAGGAGGAAGAAGAATAGCATGTAGAAAATACACACAACAACATCTCTAGTTTTCAACAATTGTAGCATAGCATTAGAACCATAGGTAAGTATCCCACTTACTCTATCATATGCATAATGTAGTTATAAAAATGTAAGGGTTGCGAGATAATTGGTTTATAAGTGAAAAGGTGCCAAATTAACTTGGTCGCCTTCGTTCAATTAACACATGCACAACCGGGTGTCCTCTCACACGTGGCTACAGTCAACTCAAACATAGAGAAGGAGTAGGACAAAAGGGGTTTAAACTACAGATCCATAAGG
>APFE030999780.1:0-88360 GCA_000404065.3 Pinus taeda
ACTTCAACACATTCATTCTAGGAGAGTCATCTAGAGGGAGGTGTACCTTGGTTCTAGCCTTCATCATTTTTTGGTGCCTCAGATCAAGTAAAGGGAGTCATCATTTTCCTTTTCTTGGTTGTTTCGCATGTGCTCGACTCCAGCTCATTATCGCATGATCGAGAATCATGAACTTGATGGCCCTATGATCCAATAGATTGTCCCAACATTTCTTGGGTGTGTGTGATATAGTCCAGACCTCATGAGGGGGTGGACATTTAGGTATCCCCCCACTTTCCCAGATGACAAAAAATCATGATCCAACCTAAATTGCAATGTTGTTGATTTTACTAGCTCTATTTCCACCGATCACAGAGCCCACAACATGCAGTTCTCTTTTAGAAGGTCCATTTAGATCTTCAGGGCCCTATCTATTCAACAAGGTTTCTTGGTTGTGATGCCCCCCTCCTATCAACTTGGGGTGAATTATGTCCTATGTACTAAGATTAACAGACTTCATTGTATCAATCTTGGCTTATGTCTTCCAAGAACATTATGTATGTAGGAATCATTATATTATTGTATCATTTTCTAGCCTAGTTGATGCCAACATATTATGTATCATGTAATTTTTTCCTCAGGCCCACATTACTGGGCACATCATTATCATTAGTACTCATTTTTCCCGACAAGTATGGGTATGCCTCCCCTGCCCCATTGAGATCATGTACTTATCAATAAAAGGGCACTTCTATTATACAAGTAGGTCTTAATGCCTCCAATTTTAGTCCTTATTTGCATTACTTCAACTCTCTCTCTCTCTCTTATATGAATCCCCTTTGGTGTCTTGTGAAAGTGAAAACTACAATGTATTTTGGTCATATGATTTGCTCCTAACACTCTTACATTGGGGGATAGTCTGTTACCACCCAAAAATGTTCACCTAGCCATTTCTTACTAGGTTGATTGTAATAAACCATGTAAGATGAGGTTTTCTATGGTAAAACCCACTTTCACAATAAGAAATGATTTAGTGAACCATTTTACTAAATTATTTCTCATTAAAATATAAACAATCCCATGAGAATAATTAAATAAATAATTATTTATTTATTATTCTCTAGAATAATTATTTAATTATTATTTCTAAAACCATTTTTTACTTAGTCACATTGGAATAATTAAATAAATCATTATTTCTTTATCATTCCATCTTTATCCCCTATTTTCCTCATGAAATAATTGTTAAATCGCTATTTAATGATTATTTCAAATTCATATTTGAATTAATCCTCATAAAGTAATTATTAAATCATTTTTTATTTGTTAATTACTTTAACCATTTTCTAAATAAAGATATTTGACCATTTCAAATATATTTTCCCTCTCAAAAAATATGATAAAATATTCACAACAACTAGATTTTGATTTAGTCAAGAATATTATATTATTTTCTAATTCTTAATCTATCTCAATATTTTGTTATAAATGGGATGATTTTCTCCTCATTCTTCACCATGACCATTCTCATCATCCCCATTATCGTCCTAAAACATTTGAGCTCTCACTTGAGTTGAATCACCCATTGTTGTTCTTTTTGCACATCACATACACATACATTGAGAGAGAGTTGAATCCTACTAAAGCGTAAGGTCAAAAAGGACCCATCCCACGGAGGGGGATCTAGAGACCCAAGCTTATAATATTTCCTCATTAGGTAATATATTTTTATTATCAATAATAATAAAGTTGTCTTGATTTCATTGGTGTTTTTTAATCTTATAGCTTGCTATTAAATATTTATTCATATTTGCAGGTTTATTTTTGTAGGATTTATAACTTTTTATTGTAGATATGAAGAGTATTTAGTAGGCACTTTTTTTGTTAGGTGTGAGTGTCACCAACAATTTAAGTGAAAATATTTTCGTACACTTGCAGAAAAACTTCATACTAACACCTGAAGTTGTGGTAGGCCAATTACCCAACTCCTTGATAGGTTGTACTGGGAAAATATTGGGTGGTGTGGGCGTAGGACCATGCCCATCCCCATCCCCCTCATGAATCAAGAATGGAGTGTAGGCTTAGAGGAACACACAATGAGAGGTGAAAAGGAGACAATCATGTGGAAATTTCACTACTGAAATCCTATTGCAACAACTAGAATTATTTCTTCTAATTATTAATTAAATTAGCAATTTATTTTTATAGCAACAACAAAATAAACACTATAATCTTCAAAAAAATATTGTAGCAAATAATAGAGCTGTAAATTGATAAATATATATACACACATAAAAATATGACAAACTTATTTTTGGAAAATATCCTCAAAAAAATCCAATTTGGGAAAACTGGTGCAACAACTGAGGGTTTTTATTATTATGTAGTAGCGAGAAGTACAATAAATATCACCAAACGGGTGAATCTATCCAACAAAAATACTTAAAAAATTATCTGAGGGAATTTACCCTCACTCTGAGCAATCCTAACACTTGGTTGCCTCTAAAAAGCTAGTCGTCCAACCAGCTCTATGTAGGTCATGCATCACCCTTTCATAGTCCCTCAAACAAAATGCCTAAATTAGATACCAATATATCCATCTTTTCTATTACTGACTGGGAAAATGCTTTACCGACCCTTTGGAAAACTTTCTCGGCCTCTGGAACTGGAAACATCTTCCTCTTTAGTTGGATTGATTTCCCTCTTCAGGCACTACGCTACCTTTGTGCAACGTCATGGAGAAAATATCGTCCTCCTCTTTTTTACTCTCCGGAAATGGGAAAAATTCCTCCAGAATCATTGTCTCTTCCCCTCTAACACCTGCTACTCTATCTCTGACTCAATATCTCCTATTTAATCACCTGTACTGGAAAAATTGAATTGTCTAGATCACAAAGTATTTGGAACTGGTGTCTTCTTTATCTACCCATTGATCTCTTCTTATAATATCTAGTTGGGACTCCAATGGCCAATATTAAACCTTAATCAATGGCTGAGATTATTTCTTAGTTGATATGTGTGAGTTTCTAGAGAATTCTCACCTTTCTCATTTAATACTGATTAATTAACCCCTTTTCCTAAGTTTAGACTTAGCAAATATTTAAAAATAGGAAATAATCTAATTGAGACACTTCTAGGTGGAATTTCCAGAAATGAGTTATGGGTTTTATCCTCTTCATAGAGTCTCGAGACTAGAACACAATTTGATGCTACAAAAAATAATACTCCCTCTTAGAAAGGAAGGTGTTCTAGTGCTGCACTGCTGCTACAACACCCTATCTCTATATCACCCTTTATACGTTGTTGGTGTTTGGCCATTGTGACTGATTGCCACTACCCACCAACCACTTTGAAAATATGATGTTGCATCTGTGCTGCTACTGGAATTGCTATACTACTACCAAATTTTCATCTACACTACAACTCCTTCTCATCTGTTGTTGTTGCAAATGCAACTACTCCAACCGAGAAGCATAAAAAAATATTGAATCAATTGTGCTTTGTGCTGCATCTTTCACCTAAGTATCTAAATGCTACTAGCCTCTGTAATTTCCACTGTGGATACTGCACTACTGCTAACTATGCACTGAGCCACCTGCTCTACTGTGAACACTACACTGCGCTTCTCAACACCTGATTGCAACAAGTCTACAACTATCACTCCAAAATATGATTGCATCATCAGGAGCTAATCCATCTTGCTACTGAATATTGTGGGCCCCTGTAGTGAGGTAATGATCCATGAGGAGGACACATCAATGGAGCTTGCCTAAACCTATGCAACTATAGGACTATAACTCCATATCGCCCCACCTCACTCCTTGAGGTTTAACTACAAACATGGAAAAATATTCCTCCAGCATGGAGGACAACTTGTCTATCTCTGTGGATGCTACCACCTGGTCTTGCTTCTCATGCTTATCCTTCTTCTTGAGAGGACATTGAGTAATGTAGTGTCCAAACTCACCACACTTGAAGCACCTAACCTTAGATAGGCCCTTCTTCTTCTTCTTCTTCTCCCCTTAACCCTTTGATTCTAGGGCCACATTTTATTCTTCCTTCTCACCCTTCATGCCCTTGCTACTGTTTTCACTAATGGTGCTCTTCAAAAAAGCTCGCCTCAACTCCTCGTATTGTAGGTTTGACCACATCCTGTCCCATCTAGGCAATATGTGTCTACCCAAGATACTTTGGACAAATACTTACCACTCCTATAAGACACTATTCAGTGCCTATGAACAAACTTTGTTATTTGAGGTGGCTCCCTAATGGCTGCAAGCTAATCAAGAACCTCCTAAATCCTGGTGAGGAAGGAGTCTATGCCTTCACCCTTTTGCATACTGATGCTCCATATCTTATCCTACAGGAACATGTTTTGTATCCCAAAAGCACTCTAATATAGCTGAGTAAGAGAATCCCACATTTCCTTGGTCGTTCCTTTGTCTGCCACATGTGAGACTATATGGTCTTAGAATCCATCCAAGATCATTCGCTTCACCTTTGCCATATTTTTCGTGTACTCCTTCAGCTGATCTGGATCTTGGGATACTACCACCACATTTTGTGCATAGGTCTTCAGGCCATATTCATCTAGTAGGAAGGATATCATATCCTTCCAAATGACATAGTTGGAGGCTCCCTCCAATCTATCCTAATCCCTAACCCCAGCCATGGACATCTCTAAATATGACAAACAATCTCCTTCTTCCTCCACTTCGTTGTTGAATCTTCTATTCACACTCCCTTCTAAAGTGAGAAATACTACCTGCAGCAATTATCGACTACAACTAGGAAAATTGGATTTCTAGGCTAGAAACCCTTTGAGAGAAATTATCTCTATGTGTTCCTTTCTCTTCCACTTGACATTGATTCTGATCTAGCGACTACTGTAAAACCATCTGCACCTAAACAAGGATTTTTCTCAACAAAATATGAGCTATTGTTTCTCCCTTTTCCTGTTGGAATCACCTTTTCTGGCAAGTTAAATTGTTCTTCCCACCTACACTGAAAAATTGAACTTGCTCAAGAAACTCACGCTGCTTGGCTTAGGATTTGCGTGGCCTCTAGAAGCTCATCTTGCTTCTCCCTTTGAAAAATGAATTTTTTCATCTAATTTTGAGCTTCCCTGTCTGATCAATCTCACTTTGATACCATGTGAAAATTTCACTACTAAAATTCTATTGCAGCAACTGGAATTATTTTTTCTAACCGTTAATTAAGTTAGGATTTTTATTGCTACAACAATAACAAAATAAACGCAAAATATTCTTCACAAAAGTATTATAGAAAATAATAGCATTGGAAACTAAGAAATATCCACACAGACATAAAAATATGACTACTTATTTTTGGACAAAATTCCTTGAAAAAACCCAACTTGGGAAAATCAGTGCAACAACTTAGGGTTTTTATTATTATTCAACAACGAGAATTCTGAGTACAATAAATATCACCAAATTGGCGAATATGTCTAAGAGGAATACTGGAAAAAAATATTTAAGGGAATTTACCCTCACTTAGAGAAATCTTGACACTTGACGACATCTCAAAATTTATCCGTTCAACCAGCCCTACGTAGGCCCTACATCACCCTAGCGCAGTCCTTCAAACGCTTTGCCTGAATCAACTGCCAATCTAGCCATCCTGTCTGCTTTTTGATAGAGAAAATTATTCTCCATCCCTCTGGAAATATTTATTGGCATCTGGAACTGAAAATGTCTTCCTCTTCAGATGGATTGTTTTTTCCTCTTGAGGCTCTGCACTACTCTGTGCAACCTCCTAGAGAAAATATTGGCCTCCTCTTTGTGACTCTCAGAAACAAGAAAAATTCCTTTGGACTATTGTATCTACCCCTCTAAAACCTACTACTCAATCTCTAACTCTATTTCTCGTACTGAATCAACTACACTAGAAAATTGAACTGTCCAAATCACTGAGTTTCTATAACTGGTGTATTATCCTTCTACCCATCAACCTCTTCTTATAATCTCTAGTTGAAACTCCAATGGCTAAGATTAAACCTTAATAAATGGATGAGATTATTTCCTAGTTGATATGTGTGAGTTTCTAGAGAATTCTCACCTTTCTCAATTAATACTGATTAATTAACCCCTTTTCCTAAGTTTAGACTTATCAAATATTTAAAAATAGGCTAATAATCTAATTGAGACACTTCTAGGTGGAATTTCCAAAAATGATTTATGGGTTCTTGATCTAGGTGGATATTGGTGGCCACCTACCTATTCCAACTAGACCCCCTATTCAGTTTCATCTGTTTCCTTGTTCATTTCAGCATTTACTATTTTTAGAAGTTTTTTGGGTCTTGAACTTCCAGAGTAGTTTTGACCCCCCTAAACGGAATTTTTTGGGGGTATGCGATAGGCCCATAACCATAGCTAAATGTTTGTGGATAAACCTATAGTACTGAGAGAGACATTTCCAACAAGGTATCATATGTGCCAAACGGAGATAATATGACCGAGTTACGACCCCAAGAAGTTGGTTGCCCAACTAACCATTAGGGTTTTCTCATGTTTTAAAACAATAAATAGGCCCTTGAGCCTCATTGTCACACAATTCAGAGGCATGTCATCGCCACATCTCTTCTCAGAGATAAGCTACAATCACCCAAGCTATCTCATTTCCATTATGTTTGTAAGCATAGTTCAATATTTTTTTATTAATGAAATGAAGTGTTTTTATATTTCATCTCAGTGTTTATGATTATATCTATAATTTTTTGTGTTCCTGTTTAAGTTCAGATTGGTTATGGAAAACTCATGTGTTTTAGCCTCTCCATAAAGTCTGGAGACTAGAACAATGATCCAATGCTACAAACACTAACAATTCAATGGTGGATGAAGGGAGGAAACAAAAATATTACACAATACAAAAGGAAAAACAAACATAATGAGGGGGTTTTTAGAGTTGCTCTCTATTTTCTTTGATTTAGTGTTGGTTAGATCTCCCTAGAACATGGAGAGAATTACCTGTTGATGACAGTGGAGTGCATGAAGCCGATGAAGTCATGAAAATATAAGAATAATGGCACTCAAGTTGATTTCTCAACCTTGTGCATGGGCTATAACCCTATGATTTTGGGTGATATTCCCTATGACTTTATGTTTGATGCCATTGAACTAGCAGTCTAAGTTTGTGTGGCTAGTGGGAGGCTTAGTGGATGATTGAATCACCGAAGTGATTTTTGTATAGTTGATAAACCAAATAGAAAAGGAAATCCGAGTCATTGTGGTGCTTACTAAGGAGATGATAAATTACCTAGACAATGACTACATACCACAATGCAGTCCAAAATGCATTGAGAAATCTAGTGTCCCTATCTAAAACGATGCTTCTTGTGATCTAAAAGTGCACCTATACCTATTCAAAGAACATGTTTACTGCTTCTTTCCTTTTAATGGTCTTTTTATATGGCATGAGAAAACACATCTTGTTAAACCTATTGACTACCATGATTAGCTAACCATGTCCCTTCCTCGTTGTTGATAAAACTCCCACAAATTCCATGGAAATGCTTTCGCATGGATGAGTGGGTACAATTAAGGGATGGTGTAGACCCCATTTCCTATTATTGGGCTTGTTGGTACTGGTGAGCACCAGTATTGCAACAATAATGCTGCAACTCCTAGGCTGCCTACTTTACTCTTATCAACCTGGTAGTTCGTAACAAACTTGGAAGCGACAATGTTGTATCCACAAGTACTAGTTCTTACTATAGGTTATCACTTGGTCTGTCGGCGCAAGATCACTAGGAGCTCAAGCCAACTTCTATGGATTCTAGAATAATCTCTATATGTGATGAAAGGAGAGAAAGACTATTCTATAGATACTACTCTAACTGCAGAAAGGAGAAAGATTGAAATGTAAAGAAAACCAAGTAAATCCTAATTAACCAACTAATCCTACTTTTGCAGAAAGCACTATGAAAACCATGAAAAGAATGCCATTACCTACTCAAGGAAGTAAACAACATCTAACTAAACTATTTCTGGAAGTAAATGAGCAAAAAACATCTTTTTGGATTTTTATGTATTTTTATGTGAATTTGTCATGCATGTAATTTATTTGTTTGTGAATGTGGCAACGAATAGGTGGCGTTAAAGGGAAATCTTGGGACTTGAGAGGATGTAAGATGGTGTGGATGGGTCCTAGGAGGTCTTAGGTGGCCTTCTGGAGGCTTTTCCATACTCGTCCTTCAAAATAAAGCCTATAGGAAAATCTACAAGAGGAGGACACAAGAAATCTACCGGAGGAAAACAACGTTCTACAGGAGGCCTATAGGAGGACGCTGAGAGCAGTTTTCACTATTTTGAAGGTGTGAGAGTGGGTGAAAAAGGTGGATGAAGGTTGGAATGAAGTTTTAGGGCACCTAGGGTCTACCAAGAATCATTAGGAGAGAGAAAGATGATTGGATTTGCTCAAGGAGAGAGGAAGAAATTCTATGGAAAATGCAAGAAACTAAGGTAGAATTGAGGGGAGACTTGGGCAACCTGTAGGGCATGGATCAGATGGAGGATGGGATGGCTAATAGGCTAACCTACTTCTGGAAGATATCTACTGCATAAACAACTGATAGTTAACCAATGAGATTAAGCAAGAAATGCAATAAGTGCATCTAGAAAAACAGAGTTTCGCATCAAACTAGTATAAAATATGATCTATGAAAGGAAATGATAAGAAATGCTGCAAGGAAGGAAAACATGAAAGAATATTGTTTTAAATAAAGAAATGAGCATGATGGAGAAGTTCTGAAGAAAAGAATGACTAGACTATTAACCAACTAAAAAGCTACAAACACTAGAAGTCCCATGAATGACGAAAATCTATTTTATTTTGGGGCAAAAAGAGGGTCTTTGCCTCAAATCGTGGTCCCAAAGGGAGGAAGAGAGGCCAAGGCACTGTTGCTATCCTTTTGGATCTTTTCTTTATCACTTCCTAACCTGCTATAGAAAGCACAAATGGAAGAAAACTATTGAATCATCAAAAGCAACCTATTCTTAACCATAAAAGAGATACATCTAACAACCACCTAATCTACAAACTGAAATAAAACATACAAATACAAGTAAAGAGGAGCTTAGATGCTTGGATTGGGCCCTAACCCAAGAGCTTCAGCCCTTTGAGGTAATTTAGTGCTAGCTCAAAAAGGATTCCATCTTTATTTCCACAACAATAACAAGATTACATGGAATTGTAAAAAAAATAAGCTCGAAGTTGGAGCAGAGTTTACATAAGAAAAAATACAACAAAAATCCAACAAAAATCCACCCCGAGTGAGGCCCTAGGCCTCTCTACTTATACAAGTGAAGCTACCAACAACTTCCTTAAAATCATGGAGGCTTGGCTCCCAAAACTTGAGATAATCATTAGTCATCCTCCACTTGCTCGGTTGCCTTCTAGTGCATGACTTGGCTGCTTGTACTCCAAGTTATTGCTGCCATTTGTCCATTGTGTCCTTGAATTTGACCTCAAAATTCATCAATAATCTGCATTAAACACATATTAGACCACATGGCATCATAACTAATTCAACTCACTCTATAAGCATAAATATAATCAGAAAATCATACAATAAGCTAAGAGAATGGTTGATTTGACTAGGTTAGGAGGTAAAATGAGCCCATATAATTGCCCATTTATGAGGCTCATCATCACCCCCCTACTGAAAGTGTTGCTCATCCTCTGAGCAACTTAGTCCATCTCCTCATCTTTTATGGCCCTGGTGGCCTCCCTAGCATCCCATGCTTCTGATGTGGTCTCCTCTTCCTTCTTATAGAATCTTGCCTGCCTGTCTATCTCTTCCCAATGCTCCTGCTCTTCTTATTCTCTTCTTCCTTCCAACATGCCTAACAGCAATGGGGGACTCAATTTGAGGCCAATCCAATTGACCTTTAGCCTCTGCATGGAGTGCTTGTACATTGGCACTCTCCTTAATGCCTCCTTCATCCTCATTGGAGAATGATATTCCCTGATCTGCAGAATGTGTGGTAAGGTGTTCCATCTCCTCATACATGCATGCACATAGTCATCCCCAAGTAGCCTTTCCATATCCTCAAAGTGTGCAATGGCTTGTGCCTGATCACTTATATATCTAGGGGAAATCTGAGGATGATTGGCAAGCATATTATGTGTGCTGATGAGTGCCATGGGGTTTGATGGCTCATCTCTGATCATTGATGGCTCATTCTACTCCTTTATCATCAACCTTCTTATTACTGTTGCCCCTAGCTCTTCATGGTTCATCCATGAGGCCATGGCCATTAGTTGCAGGCCCCCTAGCCTGGAAATGGGGTCCCACACATTCATGTCTATGAGGGTTATGTTATGTAGGTATAATTCTGCCATCTTTGCCTTATCTTCTGACGTGCTTTGGTCACATAGGTCCATAAATTGCCTGTAATCTTGGAAAGGCATTGTGCCTCTTTATGCCAAAGTCTTTATCTGAAATTCTAACCATTCATCCTTGAGATGCAGGCCATAGGATTTTGTTGGTGTTCTACATTGCAATGCCTCCATGGACCAGCTAGCCATGCATGTCAGTTGGGTCTCTTTCTCTTGCAACTGCCTCCTTAGCAATTCATTTTCAGTTTCAAGGTGGTTTCTTATAATTGCTTCTCTGTGTCTGATAGCACTCAACTCTCTACCCATTTCTCTGAGTTTGTTCTCCATATGGCCAATATCCTCAACTCCTTTGGATTTGGCTATTTGCATTCACCTATGTGTTCTTATTTTCTCTTTCTCTAATTCAAAGAATAGTGGAATTGCAAATTTTTGTGGAATTATTCTCCCCCCTTCAAGAAGATTGTAGTAGGAGCCAATACTGGGTTGGGGATCATGTTCTTGTAGCTTTATTTCTTCCTCCTTTCCTTATGGTTGTCCTTCTATCCTTTTCACAGGGTTTCGGGTCTCCTGTAGTTTTGACAGTGTCTCTTGTAGAAGTGTCTGTGCCTCCTATAGGACTGTTTTTGAGTTCTGTAGTTCTACCTTTTCTTTCCATGTGGGTGATCTAGGAGCCCCCCTTTCATATGTGATAGGTGCCTTAGAAGGGGATTCCTTTCCTTGGGCATGTTAGTGTCAGTGTCTTCACAAAACCATCAGTGATCAAAATTCACTCTTTTGCATTCATATTAGGAGTCCCATTCACAATGAATTGCATTCCATTAGGTCATGGATCAACTAATGGTAGGGTTCATTTCAATTTTTTTTTTCCCTCATGACATATATCTATTGATCACCTTTCATACTTTTCAGTCCATGATTCCTATATATTTTCAGTGCATTTCATCATTTTGGTTTTAGGTCTAGGGTTTCAGTCTCATTAGGTATTAGGGTTTTACCATGGTCAAATTTCAATGACTATTGCTAATAAGGGTCAGCAGACACATTAGGATGAAAATAATCATCAGAAAAGTTTTAATCTCTTAAATTTGTAAACTTAATAAGTTTTTACCTCAAAACTAGTTTTGAGGTGAAAACTTAGCATCAATATTTTACTTTTAACTTTCATGTAATTTTATTGATCCTATATGTAATAAATATTTCTATGCTACTCCTGGTCACTTGGTGACATTTTCCAAGTACATGCCACTGCAAAAATATAAACAATCAAGCATCAGTCCACCTGTCAAAAGCCAAAAAGTCAAATATCAGAAGAATAGAGTATTTCAAGAAAGAAAATAGAAACTATAAAGTGGGTTTTGAAGAATGAAAAATCAAAACTTGAAAAGCTATATAAAGGTCATCCATATCTTATGCCATTTCATTGTTGAAAGTTTCAAGTGCTAAGGAGAGCCAAAAACGTGATCTTGAGCTGTTATTGAGCAAAGGGAGGAAGTCATAGCATTTTTGGAGAAATCTAAGGGTGTTGCATAGCTGGCAACTGGCGCTGTGCATACAAGGGGCACTGCGCACTTGGGGAATTCACATAGTGCAAAACTGAATGTGCGCTATTCGTAGAAGAGGCGCTTCGCACCTGAGCGAGAGCGCTGCACACCTGGCAACCAAGCTCTAAAATGTGCCAAATTGTTCCAAATTGCATTAAATCGCCTCAAATATCCCAATTTCCTCCATTGCAAGTAAGTATCATTGCTATTCTTGCTCAACAGAATTTTTGCAATAAGTTTTTGGTGAGTTTGTCTCTTAAGAAAGTAAACCCTAGTTGTCACCAAAATATCTCATAAATTCAAAAGCCCACTATTTTATTGTTGTCTTCCTCATCTAATTGTTGTTCCCTAAAACCTATTCCCTATACAAGATTCCCTAAACATCATTCCATCTATATTTTCCCCACTTCATATACTATTCCAAAACCCTACACTATTCCTAAACCCTACTTACTCACTAAATTCTATTCACACCCTTATTCACTATCACCCATTCATCTATCAAAATCTCTTCATACTCATCTTACATTCATTCACCATACTTCATTCATCACAAGGGAAACAATTGTACAATAATGGAGAGGGACAATGAGTATGAAATGGAGGAAGATACCCATAGTGACAGTTCTAGGGAAAGAAATTTGCAGTAGAGGAAGCCTCACAAAGGGGGAAAGATAATCAGGGAGGAGCCCATTAGTTTGAGGGAATTTCTTGCTGGTCCACTTGCCATCTCATGTTTCAAACATCAGTCATGTTTTGGTTTCTGTAAAATGAGGGTTAAGTTTCATTATGAATTAGCAAGGTTGTTTGTGACACATCTCATAAATTCAAAAGCCCATTGTTTTATTGCTACCTTCCTCATCTAGTTGTTGTTCCTTAAAACCTACTCCCCATACAAGATTCCCTAAACATCATTCCCTCTACATTTCCCCACTTCATACACTATTCCCAAACCATACACTATTCCTAAACCCTACTCACTCACTAAATCCTATTCACACCCTTATTCACTATCACCAATTCATCTATCAAAATCTCTTCATACTCGTCTTACATTCATTCACCATACTTCATTCATCACAAGGGAAACAATTGTACAATAATGGAGAGGGGTAGTGAGTATTAAATGGAGGAAGATATCGATAGTGACATTTATAGGGAAAGAAATTTGCAGCAGAGGAAGCCTCACGAAGGGGGAAGATAATCAGGGAGGAGCCCATTAGTTTGAGGGAATTTCTTGCTGGTCCACTTGCCATCTCATGTTTCAAACATCAATCATGTTTTGGTTTCTGTGAAATGGTGGAGAGGGTTAAGTTTCATCATGAAATAGCAAGGTTGTTGTGACACATCTGGACAAAAATGAAGTAAACCTTGTTGGAGTTACATTCACTTTGTCACCAGCTATTATTTTAGAGGCTACAAGTATTCCAAATGTAGGTGAAAAATGGAACAAAGGACAAAATATTGATAGGGAGTACTATGAGCCTTACATCAAGGCTGAAGAGAGTGTTCCCCTTCAAATTCTTGGAGGACAGGTTTGCTCCACTCATGAAGATCATCATCAAATACTTTGCTTGTGAAGATAGGTTTTCTTGGTTGTATGCCTATCACATTAGATTTTTTATGCATTTCACTAGAGTGAGGATGAAGAATATTCCTTCATGTTTTGAAATATTGAGAATATGGCACTTTATGTCAAGAAGAATCCATATCCCCAATAGTTAAACAACATCTTTCATTATTCTTTGATTAAAATCATTTTTCTACATCAGTTGAACCCTATCAACATGCCATGAGAGACTTTCATTTCTCATGAGATGTTCAAAGGCCCACAAATCTTTTTATCAGTGCATTAGGAGGAAGGTGGACCTTTAGGACATGAACAAGTCAAAGAAAATTAAACTGTTGGAGTGCCAGTATTTGTGACATATGAGAGGGGCACTAGGAAAATTTTTGTATATACCAGGCGAATATTATCTCCACAAGGTGTGGGAGGGGTCTCGCCTTCATCTTCAAGCCACAAGCAAATTCTATCTCCACAAGGAGTGGAAGGGGCTTTGCCTTCTTCTTCAGCTAAACAGGTATAGGTTGGGCAGAAACACAAGGGCAAAGGCAAAGGCAAGAAAAAGATGCATGAGGACGATATAGTATTGTCACATATCTAGAGCAAGAGAACAAACAATTGGAGGATAAGGCATATGGCCTATCGCTACAGGGCATGGAACAAAATTTGCAACATGAGAATGAAGAGGATGAAAGCTAGGTTGAGGAAGGCCTTGAGAAGAAAAAAGGGGAAAGACAAGTTGGAAATCCGAGCTGATGCCTCATTAGCTCATCGAAGTAGTGGATGAGGGTGCCTTGTGCCAATTTTTGGAACATTTTGGTAAGATTTTGTAATTTTCAAAATTTAAATTTTGCAACACAGGGATTTGGCATAGGTGCACCGTGCCACCGGTGCTACTCTTTTGCTGGAGACATTTTTTGAAATAATGGCTTGCATATTTGGATTTAGCATGAAGAAAACAGTAAACCTAGAAAATTTCAGCAATTTTGGAGCAAATCTTGGTCACCAAAAGGTCAATGAACCATAAAAAAATGACCTCTTTGCCACTTTTTGGACACACAGGAAGCAGCCTTGGGAGATTCCACTTTTGAGGGGGCAAATGAAAATGCAAAAATTCAAGATGTTCCAGAAGCTAGACAGGAAGATATTTCCAATGAGCTATCTTGGGCTCAATTTGGTGAAGGGGAAGGCCTCCAAAACTGGGTTTGAAGCGGCGCTGCACATAGGATAAATTTTGCCAATTTTGCTCAAAAATCCAGTTTTGCCTAGTTATTTCACAAATTGACTTTTTCTCTCATCATGGATGAATTTATGATTGTAAATGATGTTATGCTATGTAAACACAATTTCAAAATGACCTTAGAGGGTAGATTCATCATTTTGAGGTGGTTGAGGGGTAAATGAATAAGTTTCCATGGTTATAGAGGCACGCTGTTCCAATGCTTATATTCTTGTTCCTAGTTTAGACATGGTTGAAACTACCCCTTTTCTCATGGATTTGACCCTTGATGGCTAGCATAGGTGGTTTGATGTCTATAGTATGTATTTTTTTAGTCATTAGCAAGGGTTGGACTCTCTTGGATGCTCTGAGCTACATTGTACACCTCTACAACAATTTGGCAAGGAAATAAACAAGGATTTGCAACTATTTTTGTGGGATTCTTGTGGTAATATGTTTTTTCATTGTTTCTCCTTTTGTCTTTAGTTTTTCTCATATGTTATGTGTGCCAAAACCTAATTCATTCTTCTAAACTAAATGAAATCAAGATAGTTAGGTAGAATACATTGGTAACAGTGCTCTGCCTTGGGAATGCATTTAGTTTTTGATGTTTTCAACTGTTTGAAGAGGACTCATGAGATTTTCATGCCCTCCTCAGCTCCTCACCAGTCTTAGACCTACCATATCACTCAATTCCAAGTGCATAAAAGCCTACCTACCTCGCTCCACAGAACAACCTGCATTACTGACTTGATTTCCCGGACCCAAAGCTGCCTGCTCCATTCGATCCAGCAACAAAACCTTCAAAATCAACCAAAAACCCTAGAGTTACTATACCTAGCCTAAAATCCATATTTTATTCAGTCATCTCAACTGAGATTGACAAGGAGAGAGCCCTCTCCCGACCTGGTAGGGCTAGCTACCAGGTTAAGCTTGGTTTGTGGTTACCTAAGATTGCCTCCCTTCAGCCTGAGGTCAATCTAGGCTCTAACATAGTGGTGACCATATTGGGGAATGTAGTTTTATGTTCCTCAGTAAAATGTATCAAGTTTATATCTGATTATTGATGGTGGACAAGTATCAGACACTGGAAAGGATGAAATCATTCACCTGGCGACTCTAAATCAGTTTCAAGATCAAATCCAAGGACTCCACTGGAGGATGAACCTGATCAACAGAAACATGAAAGGACAATATGGAAAGATCAGGTATTCAAGTTGGAATTTCATCCAAGACATTATGTTCTTTGTTATAAATTATTTCTTCTCTTTTCCCCTAGAATTTTAAGAAGGCTTTACAAAGTATACTGTATTTGAGAAAAGATCCTAGACCTGCATTTGATTCTTTCCCTTTGAAGATTGTGAATACAAAATGTTCGCACGCCTTTGATCTTGATCAAGTCCCTTCTTCCGAATCTTATGATGGTTGTCTTCAAACTGATGAGCATAAAGAGACCAAGAATGATTCTACACCTTCTGTACATATTCCTATAACTTGTAAAATTCCGAATAGATACAGACCTTTGATTTTACCTCCTATATCCCATGCTCTCCCTAAAAATCATTACCTATATCTACCAAGATTTGATGGTGAATGTGACAACATCACTGCTGAGAGACATGTACTAAATTTGAGTCTTTTCTTGACCTTTTTGAAGTTGATGAAGAGGATGTCAGTGTTAGGCTTTTTGCTCTTCATTTGCAAGGCAAAATCAAGAGTTGGTTCAAAACCCTGCCTGATGCGATCATCTAAGATTTTTAGTAGTTAGTCAAAGTTTTCCTTGACAAGTGGGTGGTCAAACAGAACCCTTTCTTGATTTTAGAAGAGTATAACCAGTTGAAAAGACAGCCAGAGGAGACAGTACAACAATTTTCTGCCAGATTTAACCAAGTCTATTTTTCAATGCCTATTAATATAATACCTCCTCTTGGATCCGCTCTCTTACACTACCATGAAGCCTTTGATCCGGAAATGGAGTTTCAGCTGAGAGAAAGGAACCTTGCAACTTCTTGAAGAGATGCAAAATAATGCAGTAGATGTAGAGGCTAATTTGCTGATCAGAAGGGCAAAGTTGAAGGAAGAAGAGATGAAGAACATAGATCCAGAGGAATTGACATCTTTAGAGGTAAAGCTCGACATTTTGGTAAGTGCAGTGGAAGAGATGATGCAAAAGGTCACCACAAGGAATGAGTATGATGTTCAAGACCATGGCTCGCTAAGTGAAGAAGAACAAGTTGCTGATCCAAAACATTTTCTTTCTTATCCCAGTTGTCATAGACTTGATAATGATTGTTTTATAGATCATCTTGGAGAAGAGGGATCTATTGATATGACACGTATGCTTGATGATGTGTTTTATACTGATGATTTTGCCTCAGTTTGATTAGTATGATGATGATTATGTTCTCCAAACAGAAGCTATTCTTGCAGATAAATCAACAGCTGGTTTGTGGAAGGAGGAAGTTCACTTTCAGCAGCTTGAATACAGTGATCAACCGATGCATATTAGTTATGGAAGTGAGGAGGAAAGTGCAGCAAATTTTGAAGTAAGCGAAGGGTCTTTTCCTTTTTGTTTTACTTCATTTCAGTTCATCAGAGACAACTTTCATGCAATCAGAAATCAATTGTCGATAAGTTTGATCGGGACCATCTTGAAGGCAATGAAATCCTTGTTCAAGACTTCTCATGTCCAGATTTGCAGCCTCCGAATGCCATTAAATGTGAGGTTGCAGATGAAGACTTGGAAGCTGGAACATATGATCAAATGATGCAAGATGATTCTGTAACATTCTGTTTTGAATCATTTCAGTTTTTGAAGGGAAATTTTCATAGTACATCTTCAATAAAGGATGAGGAGCTTGTAGAAAATCATGAAATCTCATTGGAACTAATAGAAAATGGGTTGCAACAGTATTTTCAAGTTTTTCACGATCCAATAGCTGATGTGTTGGATGACGTCCGCAGTCAAAGTCCTTCTCCATTAGCTAACTGTGAGCTTGAAAAAAGTATCGATACAAACTTGATCCAGCAGCCGGTTCCTTGTCCTTATCAGTAGGAGTCTCGTCACAAAACTCAGATGAAAGTTTGCTTTCATGGTACAAGGAGAAGAAAAGTAATCCATTGGATGAGCTAAGCCCCAGTGCACATGAAGTTCAAGATCCTTATTCAGTATTTTTGGAGTTGGATAGAGAATCCATATTATTCAGCGAATCTGTTTACAAGTTTTCATGGGAGTTGCCTTTCAGTAGTTCTCTCTTGTTTTTCATAAGAAAGCACTTGCGAAGAATTCAAACAACAACCATAATGCTTACTTGGTTGCATTGGTTGTTTCATTTCACTTGATCAGGTGATGAATGGAACAACTAGAGTAGGTTTTATTGAATAAGCTCCACTTCGAGCATCTTTTCTAGTTTGTTAGTTGTGTTTTAGTATTGAGTCAGTTTCAAGCAATGTTGTTAAAATCGCTATCGGATTAAATCGGCGCGGGGAATGAATTGGAAAAAATCGGAAAAATCGGGAAAAAATCGGGAAAAAATCGTTTCGTACAAAAGTATTCATTTTTTTTCAAAACTCATTATAAATTGCGCTGCCCCGACTATCAACGATTTTTTCCATAAAAATCGGGATTTTTTTCGAAAAAATCGGGATTTTTTCGGAAAAAATCGGCAAAAAAAATATATGAGATTTTTTCGAATAAAAATTGCGATTAAATCGTTGTCCTGAAAAAAGTGCGATTTTATTGCGCTTTTCACGACACTGGTTTCAAGTCAGTTTGTGTCTTTGAGTCATCAGTATTCAGTCCTGCATTTCAGTTTGAGTTTTTGACTCCATGCCCAATGGATAAGGCTACTTGGTCTATAGTGCTCTTGGCACCTCCAAGGAGCTACCATCCCCATTGGAGCCAATGTTAGTGTCAGTGTATTCACACTACCATCAGTGATCAAAATTCACTCTTTTTCATTCATATTAGGAGTCCCATTCACAATGAGTTGCATTCCATTAGGTCATGGATCAACTGATGGTAGGGTTCATTTCAGTTTTTTTTTTTTCCCTCATGACATATATCTACTGATCTCCTTTCATAATTTTTAGTGCATGATTCCTGTATATTTTCAGTTCATTTCATCATTTTGGTTTTAGGTCTAGGGTTTCAATCTCATTAGGTATTATGGTTTTACCATGGTCAGATTTCAATGACTATTGCTAATAAGGATCAACAGACACATGAGGATGACAATAATCATCAGAAAAGTTTTAATCTCTTAAATTTGTATACTTAATAAGTTTTTACCTCAAAACTCTCAAAACTAGTTTTGAGGTGAAAACAGAGCATCGGTATTTTATTTGTAACTTTCATGTAATTTTATTGATCCTATATGTAATAAATATTTCTACGCTGCTCCTGGTCACTTGGTGACATTTGCCAAGTACATGCCACTACAAAAAGACAAACAATCAAGCATCAGTCCACCTATCAAAAGCCAAAAAGTCAAATATTAGAAGAACATAGTATTTCAAGAAAGTAAATAGACATTATAAAGTGGGTTTTGAAGAATGAAAAATAAAAAGTTGAAAATCTATATAAAGGTCATCCATATCTTATGTCATTTCATTGTTGAAAGTTTCAAGTGCTAAGGAGAGCCAAAAACGCGATCTTGAGCTGTTATTGAGCAAAGGGAGGAAGTCATAGCATTTTTGGAGAAATTTAAGGGTGTTGCACACCTGGCAGCTAGTGCTACACATAGAAGGGCCACTGCACCTGGGGAATTCATATAGTGCAAAATTGAATGTGTGTTGCGCATAGAAGAGGCACTGCACACCTGAGAGAGAGTGCTAGGCACCTGGCAGCCAAGCTCTAAAATGTGCCAAATTGTTCCAAATTGCATTAAATCGCCTCAAGTCTCCCAATTTCCTCCATTGCAAGTAAGTATCATTGCTATTCTTGCTCAAAAGAATTTTTTCAATAAGTTTTTGGTGACTTTGTCTCTTAAGAAAGTAAACCCTGGTTGTCACCAAAATATCTCATAAATTCAAAAGCCCACTGTTTTATTGCTATCTTCCTCATCTAGTTGTTGTTCCCTAAAATCCATTCCCTATACAAGATTCCCTAAACATCATTCCATATATATTTCCCCACTTCATACACTATTCCCAAACCCTAAACTATTCCTAAACCCTACTCACTCACTAAATTCTATTCACACCCTTATTCACTATCACCCATTCATCTATCAAAATCTCTTCATACTCATCTTACATTCATTCACCATACTTCATTCATCACAAGGGAAACAATTGTACAATAATGGAGAGGGACAGTGAGTATGAAATGGAGGAAGATACCCATAGTGACAGTTCTAGGGAAAGAAATTTGCAGCAGAGGAAGCCTCACAAAGGGGGAAAGATAATCAGGGAGGAGCCCATTAGTTTGAGGGAATTTCTTGCTAGTCCACTTGCCATCTCATGTTTCAAACATCAGTCATGTTTTGGTTTCTGTGAAATGAGGGTTAAGTTTCATTATGAATTAGCAAGGTTGTTTGTGACACATCTGGACAAAAATGAAGCAAACCTTGCTAGAGTTACATTCACTTTTCCACCTGTTGTTATTTCAGAGGCTACAAGCATTCCAAATGTAGGTGAAAAATGGAACAAAGGACAATATATTGACAGGGAGTACTATGAGCCTTATATCAAGGCTAAATACCATGGAAAATTGAAGAGAGTGTTCCCCTTCAAATTCTTGGAGGACAGGTTTGCTCCACTCGTGAAGATCATCATCAAATATTTTACTTGTGAAGGTAGGTTTTCTCAGTTGTATGCCTACCATATTAGATTGTTGATGCATTTTACTAGAGTGAAGATGATGAATATTCCTTACTTCATGTTCTGAAATTTTGAGAAGATGGCACTTTATGTCAAGAAGAAGCTATATCCCCAATAGTTAAACAACATCTTTTATTATTATTTGATTAAAATCATTGTTATACATCAGCTGAACCTTATCAACATGCCATCGGAGAATTTCATTTCTCATGAGATGTTCAAAGACCCACAAATGTTTTCATCAGTGCATGAAGAGGAAGGTGGACCTTCAAGACAGGAACAAGTCAAAGAAACTGAAACTGTTGGAGTGCTAGTATTTGTGACATATGAGAGGGGCACTAGGAAACCTTTTGCAGCTTACAGGCAAGTATTATCTCCACGAGTTGTGGAAGGGGTCTCGCCTTCATCTTCAAGCCACAGGAAAATGCTATCTCCACAAGGAGTGGAAGGGGCTTTGCCTTCTTCTTCAGCTAAACAGGTACAGGTTGGGCAACAACACAAGGGCAAAGGCAAAGGCAACAAAAATATGCACGAGGATGATATAGTATTTTCATGAATCTAGAGCAAGAGAACAAACAATTGGAGGATAAGGCATATGGCCTATCGCTACAGGACATGGAACAAAATTTGCAACATGAGGATGAAGAGGATGAAAGCTAGGTTGAGGAAGGCCTTGAGAAGCAAAAAGTAGCAAGACAAGTTGGAAATCCTAGATGATGCATCATAAGCTCATTAAAGCAGTGGATGAGGGTGCCGTGTGCCAATTTTGGGAAAATTTTGGTAAGATTTTGCAATTTTCAAAATTTAAATTTTGCAACACAGGAATTTGGCATAGGTGTGCAGTGCCACCGGCGCTAAGCTTTTGATGGAGACACTTTTTAAAAGAATGGCTTGCATATTTGGATTCAACATGAAGAAAAAAGTAAACCCAAAAAATTTCAGCAATTTTGGAGCAAATCTTGGTCACCAAAAGGTCAAACAACCATAAAAAAATGACCTCTTTGCCACTTTTTGGACACATAGGAAGCAGCCTTGGGAGATTCAACTTTTGAGGAGGAAAATGACCTTGAAATGAAACAATTCAAGATGTTCTAGAAACTAGACAGGAATATCTTTCCAATGAGCCATCTTGGGCTCAATTTGGTGAAGGGGAAGGCCTTCAAAACGGGGTTTGTAGCGGCGCTACGCATAGGATAAATTTTGCCAGTTTTGCTCAAAAATCCAGTTTTCGTCTAGTTATTCACAAATGGACTTTTTCTCTCATCATGGATGAATTTATGATTGTAAATGATACTATGCTATGTAAATGTAATTGAAAAATGACCTTAGAGTGTAGATTCATAATTTTGAGGTGTTTGAGGGGTAAATGAATCAGTTTCCATGGTTATAGAGGCAAGCTTTTCCAATGCCTATATTCTTGTTCCTAGTTTAGAAATGGCTGAAACCACCCATTTTCTCATGGATTCAACCCCTGATGGTTAGCATAGGTGGTTTGATGTCTATATTATGTATTTTTTCAATCATTAGCAAGGGTTGGACTCTCTTGGATGATCTGAGCTACATTGTACATCTCTACAGCAGTTTGGTAAGGAAATAAACCAGGATTTGCAGCTATTTTTGTGGGATTCTTGTAGTAATGTGTTTTTTTCATTGTTTCTCCTTCTTTATTTAGTTTTTCTCATATGTTATGTGTGCCAAAATCTAATTCATTCTTCTAAAATAAATGAAATTATTATAGATAGGTAGAATACATTGGCAACAGTGCTCTGCCTTGGGAATACATTTAGTTTTTGATGTTTTCATCTGTTTGAAGAGGACTCATGAGCTTTGCATGCCCTCCTCAACTCCTCACTAGCCTTAGATCTACCATCTCACTCAATTCTAAGTGCATAAACACCTACCTACCTTGCCCCACAGAACACCCTACATTCCTGACTTGATTTCTCGGAACCATAGCTGCCTGCTCCATTCGATCCAGCAACAAAACCTTCAAAATCAACCAAAAACCATAGAGCTACTATACCTAGCCTAAAATCCATATTTTATTCAGTCATCTCAACTGAAATTGACAAGGAGAGAGCCCTATCCCGACCTGGTAGAGCTAGCTACCAGGTTAAGTTTGGTTTATGGTTATCCTAAGATTGCCTTCCTTCAGCCTGAGGTCAATCTAAGCTCTAACAAGGAAAAAGGTGAATCTTCAATTATAATTGGCACTTTTGAAGAAGGCTGGGGTTTCCCTATTTTGATTCTTGTGCTCTTCCTAGCCCTGAAATACATGGAGGCTTGCCTTTTCCTCTTCTTCTTTGGCTTGATGGGCGTATTGAGGGCAGTGAGAGCAGTTGTTGCTTCTCTTTGTAGAGTCTCAGGGGACACTTCTCCTTGTTTCATCTTTTCTGCCCCTTTTTCTCCTCCTTCTATCTCTTTTTCTGTCTCTGTTTGCTCTGTTTGTTCCTGCTCTGTTTCTTCAGCTTTCTGCCCCTCTATCTTAGTTTCTTCCTTCTTCCCTTCTTGTTCTACTAAGTCACCAGTTGCTTCACCTTCTTCCCCTTGTTGCTCTTCCTCCTCACTGCTAGTAGGACTGATATCATAGGTTAGGGTCTTTAAGTCATCCTCAGCTATCATGTTTCAAAATATTTCCCATGCTATAGGTAGTGTAAATGTATGGAGGGCTTCTTCCACTAAAATTTTGATTAACCCATGGTGAGCTAGCTGTTTTGAATTTCTTGCTTGAACTCTAGTGCTGGAGTCAATGAGAGACTGCAAGAGGAAGTAGGGGATGCTGAGCTTCTGAGGCACTGGTGTGTCCATGCCATACCTTAATTCATGAAGGTGTAGAATTTTGTAGAATTTTTCTACAAATCAGCTAGCTCTGATACCATGTAGAATTTGTTTCTACAAATCAACTAGCTCTGATACCATGTAGAAATTCCCACTATAGATCACCTGGTAGTGCAATGTACTAAAGCGTAACACTTAATCTACTTCTACAAACAATTTAGCGGAAGCTTAATCGAAATGAGAAACATCAATAAGAACACATATAACTAATATGGAGAAATCAACCACACATAACACAGAAGATATAACCAGGGGAAAGCACCAGCCTTTTGTATTATCATACAAGTGGAAATATCTCCAGATTACAAAAAGACTTAGCTCGAAAGCTATCCAACTCTCAGTAAAATCCCTCTGCTGCTCATAGATAGTCAAAGGCTTCTCACAAACCTTCTCCTCTGCCCTCCAAGCCTCCTATTTCTATGCACAATTTTCCTGGGTCCTCCAGCTACAACTTGTGTGATTCTCACCTCACACACAACATTGACCTCTTAAATAACTGCACAAACCTGAAGGAGATAAATCCTCATCATGGATGAACTTCCTTTATAGGAAAAATATTCATCCAACTGATAGTACACTGTCCCTTCTCTGATCTCAACTGGGTCTCTGAAAGAACTGACATGCATCAGTTATCCATGAGTGAATATACAGTTATCTGAAAATAAGAGTTGTCACATGCATGCAAGCATCAACAAATTATATCTCATTAATTTAACAACTTGTTAAATTAATCTAAATGAACTTGACTAAGTTAAACTAATTCAAATGATCCTCTCAATATAGAACTCATCCTTAATTCCTCAACCAGTGGAGCAAATCAAGGACACATTCCCCAATTAGTGGAGAAATAATTGCATGTTCTCACAAAGACATCAAGTTTAATTTTCCATAGCTAATTAACTCATGGAGATTAATTAATTAATATTTTAAACTACTGGTAAGACCAAATTCGAATTTTCTTCCTATAGATAGACCAGGGACTGCTATAAATAGGAAGGGACATAGAAATGCTATTTTTAGAAGTTTCTATTTTTAGTAGTTTCACCTCTCACCCAAGGTGGCCAAAATGCTCATTGGACAAATTGCTATTTTTAGTAGATATATTTTTAGCACTTTCTAAATTTAACATTTCTTGTTGCACAATTTTCAACAGAAGGATTCTAAAGTGGTAACTATAGACAATGTTGTACCTCCTTTCACAGGAAATATATTTGATTATTTGGTAGCTAACCTCATCCCAATGATATGGTATGCTAGCCCTTTTAATGTCATTATTTTGGAAATTTTTTTTCTTAGTAGCCTGGCCAATTGGTTTCTCACCCTTACTCCAAGGCAACCCAAGAGGAAGGGTAGTGACCCTACTGATAAATTCAAGGGTTATCTCCATGGAAAGACCTTTGAAGGTGACAGTGGCATGTGTTCTGGTGTGAGGGACCGAAGAGTGGGCAAATTATTGAGCAATTTCCTCATCAAACCCTCAGAATTTCTCAAAAACATTCATCCAATTTTTCTTGTGAATATGTCCACTACTTGGGGATGTGCATGGAGCCTAGAGGAGTTGGTGGGCTCCTTCTTCATAAAACCTCCTATCGTTTTGTTTATGCTTCTTTTAAAAACCAAATGTGGAGAAGGAGACAACAATTTTTTTGAAGAAAAACAGAGAAACAAAGAGACTGTGTTTTTTTAAAGAAATAAGCAGATTTTTTTTTATGTATTTCCTCCACCTAAATTCTTGATTTCACCCTCGAATTTAAACCACTGCTTGCATATTTTGATATTCCATGGGGGTATGCATGGAACCTACCTCCTCAGCCCGAGAATCATGCTAAAACCCATGTTTTCTCCCTTCAAAACAACTCACTAGCCCTCCTGTAGAAGACTGTTGTCCCTCCAATATAATTCCTATAGGTGCTCCTGTAGAACCTGTAAGTGCTCCTGTAGAAAACATTGAGAGTAGGAATATGGGAGAGATCAATGGAGAATGATGGTTACGAGGTTGTGTGGGCACAAGGAGATTGCAAGATTAGAGTTTCGAGGAGAGAATGAAGGAAAAGGCGGTGAGAGTGCTCGGGGAGGAGTACTTATTGCCCTTTATGGATATTTCCGGTGATGGAGGGTGAGCTAGCAAAGTGTACGTTGGCCATATTCGGACCATTGGCCCCCACCTGCCTTGTCATCATGGCCCTTTCCTTGTAATCATCCCTCATGATTGCATCAGAGTTCACACTTCCTTCACTACTTGTCCTTGACATCTTTCTTGAGTTAACTGTGTGCATGTGTGGATGACTTCTTCGGATGAGTGGAGTCAACTAGATTAAGGTGGCCAAGTTAACTGGCCGCCTTTCCCTTGTTCAACCTCAACCATCTCATTACTTTTGCATGCCTTCTAATTACAAAAATGAAAACTTAGGAGCGGGTTAGTTACTTACCTGAGATCCGAATGTATTTGCTTGTGAGGTGTTGTGGCTCTCTCTCTCTGCTGCATCCCCTTGTTTCTTTTGATGTGTGTTGGCTGCTTGCTAATGTGTGGCTGTGTCCTGTGCAGGTTCTTCTCTAGCTGGATCTGAGCTTCAAGTGTCTTCTTCCACCTTCATGTTTGCACTCTCTTGCTACTGATGTTGGATTTTAATGGGATCAGTTGCTACAGGAATTCCTACAAGAGCTCCTACAGTTGCTTCTCCCCTTGAATCTTCAGCTTCTTTCTGTGCTTGGAGCTATGAGGATGATTCCAGAGATGTAGACAGAGATGGAGAGGTAATAGGTAGACTTCAGGTGAGGTGGATAGTGCTATTTCCTTTCTTATTTTTTTGTTTTTTTTCTTTTCCTGTAAAACTATTTTTCAGTGATTTTTGGACAGGAATAAGAACGATGCTTGGGGTGTGATGCAGGCTTGGAAATGATGGCAAGGAGATTTGAAGACTACAGGAGGATTTATGTATTTTTTATGAAGCTTCCCTGTCCCTCAAACTACCTTTTATATCAATTTCTGGCTCTCTGTAATTCCTACAGGAGCCTCCTGTAGAAAACACAGTTTTGAGAAAAAAGCACAGTGAGGTGAACAAAAATGCCAAGAATGATGGAGAAAGGTGTGGGAAGGTAGAACAGGTGTTGGTGTTGGTTTCAGGGCTCCCTTGGCACCTTCTGCTACTTCTTGTAGTCCTCTTGCAAACCTACAATGCAATTGAAAATTCATTTTTCTTTTTCTCTCTTTTTTTTTTGAAAACAACTAGGGCGCCTTAGGGAGGTTTTCACCCTAATTGCCTGCACTAGTCACCTCCAAGGGAGGTTTTCACCCAGGGATCTTATTTTTCTCTCTTCTTTTTTTGACATCATTGGGCTGCCTTAGAAGAGGTTTTCAACTCAATGATGGGACTCAAGCACCTCATGGAGGTTTTCACTTGAGTCCTTATTTTTTATTTTATTTTTGTTATTTTTTCTTTTTCTTCAGTGAGTTGGTGAAGTGGAGGCTAAGACATGCTCCACTACCATCATTGTCTTATTCAAATATTTAACGAACTCTCGCTTGGAGAGGGGTTTATTGTAGACTTTCAACCGGTGTTCATTGACAAGCATGGGGATGGCTTCGTCATCAATGGTTCTAATTAGAATTGAACCATTTCCATTGCTTTTCTCCACAGTGTAGGGTCCCAGCCATCTTGTCCTTAGCTTGCCTTAGAAATATTTATATCTTGAATCATAGAGTGGTGCCCAATCTCCCTCTTGGAATTACTTCTCCTTGATATTTTTGTCATGCCATATCTTTCTCTGAAGATGAACTACCTCTGTATTGTGAAGGGCTTGCATTCTATGTTCATCCAATCCATTGAGCTGAAGTAATCTTTCTTTCTGTGCATGGCTGAGATCTAGGTCCAGCTGAGCTGCCACCCTCAAGGTATTGAATTCAAATTCTATTGACAACAAATCCTTCTTCCCATAAACCAACTCATAGGGTGTGAACCCTGTAGTGGTCTTCCATGTTGTGTTGTAGGCCCAAGTGGCGTCAACTAATATGTCCACCCAGTATTTTCTATTGCTGTTCACTACCTTTGTCAAGATCCCTTCCAATGCTCTGTTATTGACCTCCACCTACCCATAGGCTTGTGGATGGTAAGGCGTCGAAGTCCTGTGCTTGATTCTATGATGTGTGAGTAGGTATTCAATCAAATTGGAAGTGAACTAACTACCTTGATCTATGACCAACTCTCTTGGATACCCAAACTTGTAGAATATGTTTTCTCTCAAAAATTCAGTTACTTTTTCCTTTGTTGTTGCTTTGATTGGTTTTGTCTCTGCCCACTTTGTCAGGTAATTGGTGCACACAATGATGTATTCCTTCTGCTTCAAAGGAGGGCTAATAGGCCCCACAAATTCCATGCCCCACTTCTCAAATGGCTCAAAGGTCACTTGAGGTTGGATGGGCATCTCATCCTTTGGGGTAGATTTCCCCATCCTCTGACACTGATCACACTAGCTGGTATATCTCCTCACATCCTAATGAAGAGTGGGACAATAGTAGCCTAATTGCAGTATCTTGAAGGCAATTCTTTTTGCTGCAAAATGACCTCCACAAGGCCCATCTTGACAGGTAAGGAGGATGTCAAAGACTTCCTCCTCCCTAACACATCTTCTCAAGATCTGATCTGGGCCAAGTTTGAAGAGATTGCCCCCAATCCAGGTGAAAGGGGTGCTTTTCCTTACTATCTTGCTCTTCTCCTTTGAGGACAGGTGTGGTGGGAACTGTGCTGAAACCAAGTAGTTTGCTATATCAACAAACCATGGAGAGAGTACTGAGATAGCAAACAAGTGTTCATCTGGCATTTGGTCATCCACCATTTGTAACAACCCAAAATAAACATGTAATTAATTAGATTAATCAAGTAATTTATATCAACATGCAATTATCAACTAATTAACATCAAAGTTCAAAACTATAAGTAGAGACACTTACTTGTGATTTCAGTTGAATTCCGCTAACTGCAACAAGGTTTTGGGGATGACTCTCCACCCAACTGTAGGCTCAATTGCACAAAGTCTTGCTACAATTGGCCACCCCCGAGCCCTCAATCAACATACTACTACTAGGTAATCCTTTATCTTATAAAACTATTCTCCCAAGAGAATGAATGATAGAATCTTGAAATGATGGAATGCCTCTCATCTTCCTCACCATCTATTAAATAGAACAAACATTAGAAGGGGAACCACATGCACACACTCCATGTGTCAACATGCATCTTTACTTCTTTCTTGTTTTATTCTTTTGTTTTTACTTTTTGATAGTTTTACTCATTTTTACTATTTTTCTTGTTTTATTTATTTTGTTTTTACTTTTTGATAGATTTACTGATTTTTACTATTTTTCTGTTTATTCTTATTTATATTTATTTAGAGCATGTAATTAATTTATTAATTTACTGTTATTTATTATTATTTATTGTTTATTTAATATTTAATATTTAATATTTAATATTTTTATTATTTTTATTATTAACAGACATTACATACTCCCCCACTTTAAGGAACTTCGTCCTGAAGTTAAATTTTGTTTTTGTTTTGTTTTGTTTTTTTTTTAAGGGACATTACATTTATTTGGTTATTTATTAATTCATGTAACAGTCCCAACACCCTCTACTGAACTAGTATAACCAGTAGGCATCAAAAGTTTCACAACCCCTGAGAAATCCCAAGGAATCTCTGTCCTTTTTCCCACTTTCGGAATTAGGCATAAGCCTCCTCGGTCTGTATCCTAGTCCAAGGCTAGCCCCAAGGCTTGCGCCTGACTTAGAACTTATCTGCCCCAAGGCAGGCATCCGGTACAGTGCTCAATTTCACCGGCATCTCGTAAGGTTGGCCCACTCCCTCCACAACTCACTAAGGCACACAACACCATGCATCGAAGTCCTTACACCCCTACCAGACTTCGGAATCCCAATACAATACTAGGCACCTAGCCTAGAACATTAGGCCTTGGCCTCCTCAAGATGGTCCCATAGCCCTTCAAGAGCTATCCATCAAGAGCTACACAAGACAAAGGAACCACTGGCATATATAGTGTTGATTGAGTTTGTCCCTAGCCCATATGGTGTTACTTATTCTCCCTTGTGCGTATGGGCTCACAGAAGATCATCAAATAAACCGGCCCTCTTGGCCCATTTGTGGAGTCTTGCAACCAATGCATTAGCTATACCATCATAGTATCATAGAAAATAATCCTTATGCTAAGTCTTGCATGATATCATGAGAACATTCATCATTGTTAATCGCAACATTATGAATAATATCGAACTGCATGCTCCTGCATGTCATAAATTTGTATGCAACTATCACATGCTTCACTCATGAAATACCATCATAAGTTATAACATCAACATATTTGCATCAAAGACATATCACGACTTCACATAATAAATGAACCACATGTCAATAAACTTCATATTATAGCATCATAATTCCTATGCCATGTTATGCATATCATAAATGAATATGTCAATATACCTCAACATAACATCATAATCATAAGGATATATCATCACTATAAGAACCACATGTGCATCATTATATCACAAATCCTCATGTAACATTATAAACCAAACTGAAATCATAGTGTATGATTTAGATGTATCATAAAGTTTAAACAATAAAACATGATTTAGATACTCTAGAAAAATATCTGTCTTAGCTAAGTAAGCACTCCTAATTAGTTCACCACACATTTTAATCAAGTAAATAAGGGAAGTCATTAAGAATAACATCTGCATCTTCACAGGTAGCTGACCCTAGGCTATATTGGTCCCACTGGACCTTGACTTGCTCAAACTCACAGTTCCTGATTCGACGAACGCGACAGTCCAGTATACAAAATGGTTCGACTTGAAGGACTCCCTCCTTAGAAACCTGCAATTTTTCAAATTTCAGAACATGGGATGGGTTGGGTACATATTTTCTAAGCATAGAAACATGAAACACATTATGCATCCTTCTTAGATGGAATGGCAACTCGAGCTTATAAGAAACTAGTCCAATCCTTTCTAGGATTGTGAATGGCCCAACAAATCTAGGGGACAACTTTGTTCCCTTACCAATCCTAAAGGGACTTTTAAAGGGTTTGATTCTAATAAAAACTTGGCTTCCTTCCTCAATGTTTCTATCAACTCTCTTTGCATCAAAATAACTTTTCTGACAATCCCTGGCTTCTTTTAGTCTCTACTTAATTGTGGCCATTTGTTCTTCCATTTCTTGGAGCATTTCAGGTCCCAACATGACTTGACCCTCTAATCAATCCCAACTTAATAGAGTACGACATGGTCTTCCATACAAGATTTCGAAGGGAGATGCCTGAATTGAACTGTGATAACTATTGTTGTATGCAAATTCCACTAAGGGAAGGTATTTCTCCCATTAGTTTTGTTGATCCATGACTTACATTCTTAGCATATCCTCTAATACTTGGTTTACCCTTTCTATTTTCCCATCTATCTATGGGTGATATGTTGTACTGAAGTTTAGTTGTGTTCCCATAGATTGTAATAGGATTTTCCAAAATCTAGAAGTAAAACGTGCGTCTCTGTCAGATATTATCTTTCTGGGCACACCATGAAGGCAAATTATTTCTTTTAGGAAAATTTGAGCGATAGCTGATGCTTCAAAGGTGGTCTTAACTGGAATGAAGTGAGCACTGTTAGTTAATTTATCAACAACAACCATAATGCAGTCATGTCTTTGGGATGTCATAGGTAAGCCTCCAACAAAATCCAGCGAAACAACTTCCCACTTAGTTTTCGGTATATCATGGGGTTGTAAAAGACCTGCTGAGTGATGATGTTCAGCTTTAACCTGTTGACATTCTAAACATCGGGCCACAAACTTTGTTATATCCTTTTTCATTCCTGTCTAGAAAAATAGTTGCTTTAAATCTACATACATTTTCTGGACTCCTGGATGTGTAGCATATGGAGCTTGGTGGGCTTCCTTCATTATTAATTTCCGAAGTTCATCATCACCTGGGATGTACATCCTACCCTTAGATCGTAGCAATCCATCATTATCTAGGTGTATCCTTCCCACCTAGTCACCACAAGTACCTCTTCTTGTAAGGAATTTTTTTTTGTTGGTATTGTGGGTAACCTACTAGGTGGTTTAGAATCCGGCTTCTCAAGTCTATCTTTAATGATGATATCAAATAAAGTCTAGGTCTCCTGCTTAAGGCATCTACAACTTTATTTTCTTTCCCCTTGATGTAGGATATCTTGAAATCATAATCCCTAAATAGCTCACTCCAGCGTCACTATTGAGCATTAAGGTCCTTTAGGGTGAAGATATACTTAATACTTTTATGATCTGTTCTTAATTCAAATTGACGCCCCATCAGATAATATCTCCATAGTCTCAAAGCCATTAAAACTGCTGCTAACTCCAGATCATGAGTAGCATAATTGATTTCATGGGTCTTGAGTTTACGAGAAGCATAGGCGATAACCCATTATTCTTGCATCAAAACTACACCTAATACTTCTCTTGATGCATCCGTGCATATACGAAAGTCCTTGTCCATGTCGAGTACCTTTAATATTGGAGCAGTTGTTAGTCGATGTTTTAGCTCATTAAATTCTTTCTCACACTCACTTTTCCATTCAAACTTAACCCCTTTCCTTTGGAGGTGGGTGATGGGATTAGATATTTGTGAGAACCCTTCTAAAAATCTTCTATAATAGCCTGCCAACCCCATAAAGTTGCGTACTTCCTTGACATTCCGAGGAGTAGGCCAATTCATTATAGTTTCAATCTTACTCTAATCCACTACAATGCCTTCCCCACTAATGATATGGCCTAGATATTGAATTTCTTTCTTAAAGAAGGAATACTTAGTAAGATTCCCATATAGCTTATGTTCTCTAAGGCATTGAAGTACCAATCTCAAGTGTTCTATATGCTCCTTCTCATTGCAGGAATAAATGAGGATGTCATCCAAGAACACTTGGACAAAGTAGTCCAGATATTTTCGGAAGACACTATTCATCAAGTTCATGAAGGTTGTTGGGGCATTAGTCAAACCAAATGGCATAACAATAAACTCATAGTTTCCATAATGTGTTCTGAATGTCGTCTTAGGTATGTCTTCCTCCTTGATTCTTAGTTGATGATAACCTGACCATAAGTATATCTTGGAAAATATTGAAGCTCCCTTTAGTTGGTCAAAGAGGTCATCTATTCAAGGCATGGGGTACCTGTTCCGAATGGTGGCCTTGTTTAGATCTCGGTAATCAATACATAACCTAAGAGTTCCATCCTTCTTCTTTACAAAGATCACTGGTGCACCCCAAGGTGACACACTGGGTCGAATAAATCCTTGATCAAGAAGTTATTAAAGCTATATACTCAACTCATTAAGCTCTAGGATAGTAATTCGATAAGGTGTTTTGGATATGGGTTCGATTCCTGGTTTCAAAGAAATGGAGAAATTGATTTCTTGAATTGGAGGCAAACCTGGTAGCTCTGGGGGGAATACATCAACAAATTCAGAAAGTAGTGGGTGCAACTTATCTGAGGACTTCTCGTCAGCATGAACCATCCCTACTGCATAAATCGTGCACCCTTTCCTCATACACTTATTAACCTTCTTGGCTGATATGAGGCGCAATGTAACATTACATCTAATGCCTTTTATTACTATGGTTTCTCCCTGGTCATTTTTTAGGAGAATTGTCTTATTATAGCAATCCAGTATAGCTTGATGACATTCAATCCAATCCATTCCTACAATTAAGTCATAAGTCCCTAGAGTCGTGCTATACAGGTTCATCTTGGTATCACAACCCCCAATGTTAACACTGCAATCTCTTACCATTGACCCTACTGATTGCTGAGAGCCTGATGCCATTTCTACCATTCTAAAGATACTTTGCTCATGAGCTTTCAATCCACATCTAAGTATTGTTGAAGGAGAAATAAAACTATTAGTGGCACCTCGATCAATTAACACAGATAGAGGGATGTTATTGATCATACCTGCAGACTCCACCATTGTAGCTTGGTGCTCAGCTTGGTGATGGTTTGTGGTTGCATGAATTCGGTGTGGGTTTTGTGGTCTTCCTCCTTTCGCTTTGTGTCCCTAATGTTTAATCCTGGTTTGATACCTTGGATAGTCCCTTCTATAATGTGGACCTCCACATTGCCAACATTATACTTGTTCTTGATTCTTACGTTGTACCTATCCTTGGCCACCAAATCCTCTACCCCAACTATTAGTGTTTCTCAAGTAGGACTGACCCCTACGTCCTCCTCAAGGCAGCTGAGAAGTTGCACTAGCGATCCGAGAAACATTGTTTTGTCTTCCCTAGAATCTATATGGCAGCCCCCTTGGTCTATTTACCCTCATTGTGGGATGTTCCTTCCCTATATTTTCATCAACCACCATTCGCTTTTTCATATTTATCGTCTTCGGGACTTGTTTGGCTAAACTAGTGGTTGCTGCCATAGTGGTGGGTTTCCACATGGCGACTTCTGCGCAGACCAAGGGATCGAGTCCATGCAAGAATCTTTCAGCTTGACATTGATCATCAGCCATATAGTCCACGTGATGGACCAACACATAGAATTTAGCTTCATAGTCCTCGATAGATCTACCATTCTGTCGTACTGTATGGAAAGCCCCTAATTGTTGGTGTTTGTACTCCTCTAATAGATACCTAGTTCGGAAGGCTTCCTCAAACGTTTCCCAAGTGACTTGCAATGGGGTGACTTGCATCTTTGTTTCTTCATTTACCCACCATAATAGAGTGTCTCCTTTTAGTAGACTCATTGATATTTGGGCCTTTTCCCTTGAAGTGTATGCCTTAAAGCTAAGTGCTCTTTTGACACTAATTACCCACGCTTCTGCTTTTGAACCCCCTTCTTGTCCCGTAAACTTCGGTAATTTAGATTTTTGGACTTCTTTTTTAATATCGAGGGTTGTTTGTCCATCTCTAGCATTGAATTGAGAATTTAGGTCTTGCCTCTGTTTTTGTTCCAACTCCCTTCCTTTACCTTGATCATTTCCTTAATCTTGTCCTTGGCTTGTGACCCAATCCTTAGAGATATTTGTCATTTCCCCAAGGGAATGTAATATAGCTTGCTCAACTGGGGTTCCAATCTCTGTAGTGGCAGGAGGTGGGGTTTCCACCTCAGGGTTTCTTTGGTTTTTTCTTCGATGTTTAGGAGCCATGATCTCCCCTGTGTTTAATCAAATTGGATTTTACATTACTTCCTTACTCATGTGCCAAAAGCTAAAATAAATCTAGAAGATACCTTGATGCAATTAGTTACATCAACATATTCAACACACAATTTATTTCCCATTCATCCAAATTTATTTATTACAATACTTAACCCATAAATTATCAATAATCACTAATTTTATAGTACTATACCATGGAAAACATGAGTTGGAAGGTAATAATGATGTTCGAATGAATAAAGCTTAAGAATATTGGTGGCATTATAGGGCGAAGATTATTGTTTTAAGAAGGTACTTGAATCGTGAAAAGAAAATTTATTCACCATTGTCTTTTGAATTATATGTCAAACCATTCACATATAAATTTGATGGACCATAACAATATTAAGTCTACATATTCATGACCTTTATGTGCTAGGATAGATTGAAATTTTGTGCTATAGAGTGAAATATTTTGATATCTGGTTAAGCAATCATAACTTTATGTTAGAAGAAAGATGTTATGTAAAATTAAATTGACTGCCTTTCACAAAATACAATAAATCGTTATAAAAAATTTATTGAATGTATCTCGAGATTCTTATGGCCATTAAATGATTACTCTAAGGGGCTTTACGAAATTAAAAATAAAATAAAATTAATTGACAGTTAGCCATATCAAACAACCAAAGAGAGATTCCAACAGAAACACACCATAAACAAGAAGAGACACCGCCACCCGAACCATAACTAGATCAAATGATTGGGAAGGTTATCCCTCCCCGAAACACAAAATAAAATCATTTTATTAATGATATGGCCTTCTTGCAAGCGCACTTGCGAAGGCAACACTATATCAAACCCTAACAAAGCTTTAATGGCTACCGGGTTATACATTCATCAATTACCTTTTCACTTCTAAACAAGAACTTCTTTAAGAGTGAGGATTCAAAATCGAATTGAATCCCCTTCCTTTGAGACCTACTATACACAATTTTCCATCAATCTACCACTTCAAATTTTGAGATCTCGAAAAATAAATGTCCAAGATTATACCATGACAATGCTCTCTAATCCTCTTGAAGATCAAATCTGAAGCCTGCATTAAATAAACGGCATCCGAATACAACGGTAAACTTTCACGTGTCTTTATTTTTGGATTACCCCTTCATATACCATCATTGCATGGAAAAAGGCCTCTGGCCCCTGTGATTTCGATTGCAAGTACCAAAAACCCAGTTCTCCAGAAAAGGCATTTATGATCGATAATAACAACATAAATATCGATAATAGTTAAATAATTCCAACACAATTTCAAAGAGAAAGTTTGAAATAATTCAATAATATATTTGAAAAATAGTGAAATAATTTTAGCATAATTTAACGAAAAGTTTGAAATAGTTACACATTAAAAATTTACATAACTAAATTATCCCTAATTTTCTAATATCTCAAAACAATGATTCTCGTCTTATAGATGAGGACTTTAATTAACGCTTACTCTAAATGCATTATAATGAATTGTAATATGTAATTGAATAAAAATAATCAATAGCACAATGTGATTAACTCTTTTAAATTAAATTTATTAGTCCGTCGTATAATAAGCTGCACTCATATTACCCTATCGTTTTACACAAATTCAATAAATTTCAATACGGCATGCTACAGTGAAGGAATGGAATTGCGTGATCTCCAAACGGTATTGGTACCACCTGACATCAATTCTTCATTGAATTCATGGTAGTTAAAATTGAGTAATAGTGAAAAACATAAAATTCGAAGGAAAGAGAAGAATAAGGTGTCGAAGGCAAAGAGTAAGGCAATGAAAAAGAAACAAAAGGTTTTCTGACCATATTGTGCTGCTCACACACACTGTTTTGGCTGTAAATGACATTCGTACTCAACCAATTTTCTTTTTTATTCCAATAGCTTCTATGTAAGATACTCTATACAATTTTTGAATGACAATTCAAACCTTGATGGATTTCGGGCAGACTGTTTTAAGGCCTTCAATATCTAACATGCAAATCAATTATGCTAAAGTAAAAATGCTTTTTTTATATACTATGGTTTAGTAAAGCAAATCTAAAAATTGGGAAATGATAATCTGTTGTAGCTAATGTTATTCTCACGTTAGAGTGAATGCACTTCATAACAAACCTCTGAAATTGGGAACACCAAATTGGTTAGAAGGTTCAATAATTTCATTTTTATATTTATAGTTTGTAATTATTTTTTTTCAATATATATTAAAATTAACCTATAAAAAATATATATATATATATATGCAAAAGGGAAGTCAGCCCAGAAAGGGAAGAAAACCAAAAGATAAGAGACATAGCCTGCAACAGATATAAGATATAGGTAACGTAGAAGAAAGCAATAGTCAACAGCATAAACTAGAGAGCTTGCTTGATACGTTATTAACAAAATAGAAGAGTGATCTTGAGATGTTATTTTCGAAAAAAATGAATATGTCAATATTAAATTATATGCAATTAAATTATAGATTCCAATGCTCTGAATAATTTATTTCTCAAAATCGACTTCAAATACTGTAGATTTTCACTCAGAAATGTTGACGGCTTCCCAAAAGAAATCGATAAATCATTTAGATTGAATTTTTCTATATTAAAATTTCTATAGGCCCTAAGAGTTAAACCTAAGCTTTGATACCCTATGTAACAACCCAAAATAAACATGTAATTAATTAGATTAATCAAGTAATTTATAATCAACATGCATTTATCAACTAATTAACATCAAAGTTCAAAACTATAAGTAGAGACACTTACCTGTGATTTCAGTTGAAGTCTGCTAACTGTAACAAGGTTTTAGGGACGACTCTCCACCCAACCGTAGGCTCAATTGCACAAAATCTTGCTACAACTAGCCACCCCCGAGCCCTCAATCAATGTACTACTGCCAGAGAATACTTTGTCTTAGAACACTATTCTCCCAAGAGAATGAATGATAGAATCTTGGAATGATGGAATGCCTCTCATCTTCCTCACCATCTATTAGATAGAGCAAACATTAGAAGGGGAACCACATGCACACACTCCATGTGTCAACATGCATCTTTACTTTTTTCTTGTTTTATTCTTTTGTTTTTACTTTTTGACAGTTTTACTGATTTTTACTATTTTTCTTATTTTATTTCTTTTGTTTTTACTTTTTGATAGATTTACTGATTTTTACTATTTTTCTGTTTATTCTTATTTATATTTATTTAGAGCATGTAATTAATTTATTAATTTACTGTTATTTATTATTATTTATTGTTTATTTAATATTTAATATTTAATATTTAATATTTTTATTATTTATTATTAAGGGACATTACACCATTCCTTCTTCACGTGCAGGAAAATTTACTCTAGACAAAAAGTCAGCAACAACATTTTCTTTACCAGGCTTATCAATAATGGTCAAATCAAACTGCTGCAGTAAAAGAAACCATCTAATAATGCAAGAATTTACATTCGGTTTGTTCATTAAATATCTAATTGCAGCATGATCCGTGTGCACAAAGGTTTGATAGCCTGTGATATAATGTCTGAATTTGTTTAAGGAATGCACAACAGCTAGGAGTTCCTTCTTGGTCACTATATAGTTTAACTTGGCCTTTGACAAGTTTTTGCTTATAAAGTATATGGCATAAGGAAACTTTTCATCAATTTGTCCCAAGGCTGCTCCTATTGCTTTGTTCGAGGCATCCATGTGAATGTGGAAAGGTAGGGCCGAGTTTGGGCCTCTTAGAATTGGGGTAGTCAAGAGCTTTCTCTTCAAGGTTTCTAGGGCTTCTTGAGAGTTTTCTGACCATATAAACTCGACATCTTTAACTAAGAGGCCAAACAAAGGAGAGGCTAGCTTGCTGAAATCTTTAATGAATCTCAGATAATACCTAGCTAAGCCTAGGAAACTTCTGACATCTCTCACTTTTTAAGGAGGTGGGACCCTTTGGATGATGGCAATTTTGTTGGGGACCCTTGCCTTTGAAATATTTATATCTTCAATCATAGAGTAGTGCCCAATCTCCCTTTTGGAATTGCTTCTCCTTGATATTTTTGTCATGCCATATCTTTCTCTGAAGATGAACTACCTTTGTATGGTGAAGGGCCTGCATTCTGTGTTCATCCAATCCATTGAGCTGAAGTAATCTTTCTTTCTATGCATGGCTGAGATCTATGTCTAGCTGAGCTGCCACCCTCAGGGTATTGAATTCAAATGCTATTGCCATCAAAGCCTTCTTCCCATAAACCAGCTCATAGGGTGTGAACTCTGTAGTGGTCTTCCATGTTGTGTTGTAGGCCCAAGTGGCGTCAACTAATCTGTCCACCCAGTCTTTTCTACTTCTGCTCACTACCTTTGTCAGGATCCCTTCCAATGCTCTGTTATTGACCTCCACCTACCCATTGGCTTGTGGATGGTAAGGGGTCGAAGTCCTGTGCTTGATTTTATGATGTGTGAGCAGGTCTTCAATCAAATTTGAAGTGAACTAACTACCTTGATCTATGACCAACTCTCTTGGATACCCAAACTTGTAGAATATATTTTCTCTCAAAAATTTAGTTACTTTTTCCTTTGTTGCTGCTTTGATTGCTTTTGTCTCTGCCCACTTTGTCAGGTAATTGGTGCACACAAAGATGTATTGCTTATGCTTTAGAGAAAATAATCCTTATGCTAAGTCTTGCATGTCATCATGAGAACATTCATCATTGTTAATCGCAACATTATGAATAATAACGAACTGCATGCTCCTGCATGTCATAAATTTGTATGCAACTATCACATGCTTCACTCATGAAATACCATCATAAGTTATAACATCAACATATTTGCATCAAAGACATATCATGACTTCACATAATAAATGAACCACATGTCAATAAACTTCATATTATAGCATCATAATTCCTATGACATGTTATGCATATCATATGAGTATTGAACATTAAATACCTATCATCACGTAGTAAATAAATATGTCAATATACCTCAACATAACATCATAATCATAAGGATATATCATCACTATAAGAACCACATGTGCATCATTATATCACAAATCCTCATGTAACATTATAAACCAAATTGAAATCATAGTGTATGATTTAGATGTATCATAAAGTTTAAACAATAAAACTTGATTTAGATGCTCCAGAAAAGTATCTGTCTTAGCTAAGTAAGCACTCCTAATTAGTTCACCACACATTTTAATCAAGTAAATAAGGAAAGTCATTAAGAATAACATCTGCATCTTCATAGGTAGCTGACCCTAGGCTATATTGGTCCCACTAGACCTTGACTTGCTCAAACTCAAAGTTCCTGATTCGACGAACGCGTCAGTCCAGTATACAAAATGGTTCGACTTGAAGGACTCCCTCCTCAGAAACCTGCAATTTTTCAAATTTCAGAATATGGGATGGGTTGGGTACATATTTTCTAAGCATAGAAACATGAAACACATTATGCATCCTTCTTAGATGGAATGGCAGCTCGAGCTTATAAGAAATTAGTCTAATCCTTTCTGGGATTGTGAATGGCCCAACAAATCTAGAGGACAACTTTGTTCCCTTACCAATCCTAAAGGAACTTTTAAAGGGTTTGATTCTAATAAAAACTTGGCTTCCTTCCTCAATGTTTCTATCAACTCTCTTTGCATCAACATAAATTTTCTGACAATCCATGGCTTCTTTTAGTCTCTACTTAATTGTGGCCATTTGTTCTTCCATTTCTTGGAGAATTTCAGGTCCCAACATGGCTTGACCCTCTAATCGATCCCAACTTAATGGAGCATGACATGGTCTTCCATACAAGTTTTCGAAGGGAGATGCCTGAATTGAACTGTGATAACTATTGTTGTATGCAAATTCCACTAAGGGAAGGTATTTCTCCCATTAGTTTTGTTGATCCATGACATACATTCTTAGCATGTCCTCTAATACTTGGTTTACCCTTTCTATTTGCCCATTTGTCTATGGGTGATATGTTGTACTGAAGTTTAGTTGTGTTCCCATAGATTGTAATAGGATTTTCCAAAATCTAGAAGTAAAACGTGCGTCTCTGTCAGATATTATCTTTCTGGGCACACCATGAAGGCAAATTATTTCTTTTAGGAAAATTTGAGCGATAGTTGATGCTTCAAAGGTGGTCTTAACTGGAATGAAGTGAGCACTGTTAGTTAATTTATCAACAACAACCATAATGCAGTCATGTCTTTGGGATGTCATAGGTAAGCCTCCAACAAAATCCAGCGAAACAACTTCCCACTTAGTTTTCGGTATGTCATGGGGTTGTAAAAGACCTGCTGGGTGATGATGTTCAGCTTTAACCTGTTGACATTCTAAACATCGGGCCACAAACTTTGTTATATCCTTTTTCATTCCTGTCTAGAAAAATAGTTGCTTTAAATCTACATACATTTTCTGGACTCCTGGATGTGTAGCATATGGAGCTTGGTGGTCTTCCTTCATTATTAATTTCCGAAGTTCATCATCACCTGGGATGTACATCCTACCCTTATATCGTAGCAATCCATCATTATCTAGGTGTATCCTTCCCACCTAGTCACCACAAGTACCTCTTCTTGTAAGGAATTTTTTTTTGTTGGTATTGTGGGTAACCTACTAGGTGGTTTAGAATCTGGCTTCTCAAGTCTATCTTTAATGATGATATCAAATGAAGTCTAGGTCTCCTGCTTAAGGCATCTACAACTTTATTTTCTTTCCCCTTGATGTAGGATATCTTGAAATCATAATCCCTAAATAGCTCACTCCAGCGTCACTGTTGAGCATTAAGGTCCTTTTGGGTGAAGATATACTTAATACTTTTATGATCTGTTCTTAATTCAAATTGACGCCCCATCAGATAATATCTCCATAGTCTCAAGGCCATTACAACTGCTGCAACTCCAGATCATGAGTAGCATAATTGATTTCATGGGTCTTGAGTTTACGAGAAGCATAGGCGATAACCCATTATTCTTGCATCAAAACTACACCTAATACTTCTCTTGATGCATCCGTGCATATACGAAAGTCCTTGTCCATGTCGAGTACCTTTAATATTGGAGCAGTTGTTAGTCGATGTTTTAGCTCATTAAATTCTTTCTCACACTCACTTTTCCATTCAAACTTAACCCCTTTCCTTTGGAGGTGGGTGATGGGATTAGATATTTGTGAGAACCCTTCTAAAAATCTTCTATAATAGCCTGCCAACCCCATAAAGTTGCGTACTTCCTTGACATTCCGAGGAGTAGGCCAATTCATTATAGTTTCAATCTTACTCTAATCCACTACAATGCCTTCCCCACTAATGATATGGCCTAGATATTGAATTTCTTTCTTAAAGAAGGAATACTTAGTAAGATTCCCATATAGCTTATGTTCTCTAAGGCATTGAAGTACCAATCTCAAGTGTTCTATATGCTCCTTCTCATTGCAGGAATAAATGAGGATGTCATCCAAGAACACTTGGACAAAGTAGTCCAGATATTTTCGGAAGACACTATTCATCAAGTTCATGAAGGTTGTTGGGGCATTAGTCAAACCAAATGGCATAACAATAAACTCATAGTTTCCATAATGTGTTCTGAATGTCGTCTTAGGTATGTCTTCCTCCTTGATTCTTAGTTGATGATAACCTGACCATAAGTATATCTTGGAAAATATTGAAGCTCCCTTTAGTTGGTCAAAGAGGTCATCTATTCAAGGCATGGGGTACCTGTTCCGAATGGTGGCCTTGTTTAGATCTCGGTAATCAATACATAACCTAAGAGTTCCATCCTTCTTCTTTACAAAGATCACTGGTGCACCCCAAGGTGACACACTGGGTCGAATAAATCCTTGATCAAGAAGTTATTAAAGCTATATACTCAACTCATTAAGCTCTAGGATAGTAATTCGATAAGGTGTTTTGGATATGGGTTCGATTCCTGGTTTCAAAGAAATGGAGAAATTGATTTCTTGAATTGGAGGCAAACCTGGTAGCTCTGGGGGGAATACATCAACAAATTCAGAAAGTAGTGGGTGCAACTTATCTGAGGACTTCTCGTCAGCATGAACCATCCCTACTGCATAAATCGTGCACCCTTTCCTCATACACTTATTAACCTTCTTGGCTGATATGAGGCGCAATGTAACATTACATCTAATGCCTTTTATTACTATGGTTTCTCCCTGGTCATTTTTTAGGAGAATTGTCTTATTATAGCAATCCAGTATAGCTTGATGACATTCAATCCAATCCATTCCTACAATTAAGTCATAAGTCCCTAGAGTCGTGCTATACAGGTTCATCTTGGTATCACAACCCCCAATGTTAACACTGCAATCTCTTACCATTGACCCTACTGATTGCTGAGAGCCTGATGCCATTTCTACCATTCTAAAGATACTTTGCTCATGAGCTTTCAATCCACATCTAAGTATTGTTGAAGGAGAAATAAAACTATTAGTGGCACCTCGATCAATTAACACAGATAGAGGGATGTTATTGATCATACCTGCAGACTCCACCATTGTAGCTTGGTGCTCAGCTTGGTGATGGTTTGTGGTTGCATGAATTCGGTGTGGGTTTTGTGGTCTTCCTCCTTTCGCTTTGTGTCCCTAATGTTTAATCCTGGTTTGATACCTTGGATAGTCCCTTCTATAATGTGGACCTCCACATTGCCAACATTATACTTGTTCTTGATTCTTACGTTGTACCTATCCTTGGCCACCAAATCCTCTACCCCAACTATTAGTGTTTCTCAAGTAGGACTGACCCCTACGTCCTCCTCAAGGCAGCTGAGAAGTTGCACTAGCGATCCGAGAAACATTGTTTTGTCTTCCCTAGAATCTATATGGCAGCCCCCTTGGTCTATTTACCCTCATTGTGGGATGTTCCTTCCCTATATTTTCATCAACCACCATTCGCTTTTTCATATTTATCGTCTTCGGGACTTGTTTGGCTAAACTAGTGGTTGCTGCCATAGTGGTGGGTTTCCACATGGCGACTTCTGCGCAGACCAAGGGATCGAGTCCATGCAAGAATCTTTCAGCTTGACATTGATCATCAGCCATATAGTCCACGTGATGGACCAACACATAGAATTTAGCTTCATAGTCCTCGATAGATCTACCATTCTGTCGTACTGTATGGAAAGCCCCTAATTGTTGGTGTTTGTACTCCTCTAATAGATACCTAGTTCGGAAGGCTTCCTCAAACGTTTCCCAAGTGACTTGCAATGGGGTGACTTGCATCTTTGTTTCTTCATTTACCCACCATAATAGAGTGTCTCCTTTTAGTAGACTCATTGATATTTGGGCCTTTTCCCTTGAAGTGTATGCCTTAAAGCTAAGTGCTCTTTTGACACTAATTACCCACGCTTCTGCTTTTGAACCCCCTTCTTGTCCCGTAAACTTCGGTAATTTAGATTTTTGGACTTCTTTTTTAATATCGAGGGTTGTTTGTCCATCTCTAGCATTGAATTGAGAATTTAGGTCTTGCCTCTGTTTTTGTTCCAACTCCCTTCCTTTACCTTGATCATTTCCTTAATCTTGTCCTTGGCTTGTGACCCAATCCTTAGAGATATTTGTCATTTCCCCAAGGGAATGTAATATAGCTTGCTCAACTGGGGTTCCAATCTCTGTAGTGGCAGGAGGTGGGGTTTCCACCTCAGGGTTTCTTTGGTTTTTTCTTCGATGTTTAGGAGCCATGATCTCCCCTGTGTTTAATCAAATTGGATTTTACATTACTTCCTTACTCATGTGCCAAAAGCTAAAATAAATCTAGAAGATACCTTGATGCAATTAGTTACATCAACATATTCAACACACAATTTATTTCCCATTCATCCAAATTTATTTATTACAATACTTAACCCATAAATTATCAATAATCACTAATTTTATAGTACTATACCATGGAAAACATGAGTTGGAAGGTAATAATGATGTTCGAATGAATAAAGCTTAAGAATATTGGTGGCATTATAGGGCGAAGATTATTGTTTTAAGAAGGTACTTGAATCGTGAAAAGAAAATTTATTCACCATTGTCTTTTGAATTATATGTCAAACCATTCACATATAAATTTGATGGACCATAACAATATTAAGTCTACATATTCATGACCTTTATGTGCTAGGATAGATTGAAATTTTGTGCTATAGAGTGAAATATTTTGATATCTGGTTAAGCAATCATAACTTTATGTTAGAAGAAAGATGTTATGTAAAATTAAATTGACTGCCTTTCACAAAATACAATAAATCGTTATAAAAAATTTATTGAATGTATCTCGAGATTCTTATGGCCATTAAATGATTACTCTAAGGGGCTTTACGAAATTAAAAATAAAATAAAATTAATTGACAGTTAGCCATATCAAACAACCAAAGAGAGATTCCAACAGAAACACACCATAAACAAGAAGAGACACCGCCACCCGAACCATAACTAGATCAAATGATTGGGAAGGTTATCCCTCCCCGAAACACAAAATAAAATCATTTTATTAATGATATGGCCTTCTTGCAAGCGCACTTGCGAAGGCAACACTATATCAAACCCTAACAAAGCTTTAATGGCTACCGGGTTATACATTCATCAATTACCTTTTCACTTCTAAACAAGAACTTCTTTAAGAGTGAGGATTCAAAATCGAATTGAATCCCCTTCCTTTGAGACCTACTATACACAATTTTCCATCAATCTACCACTTCAAATTTTGAGATCTCGAAAAATAAATGTCCAAGATTATACCATGACAATGCTCTCTAATCCTCTTGAAGATCAAATCTGAAGCCTGCATTAAATAAACGGCATCCGAATACAACGGTAAACTTTCACGTGTCTTTATTTTTGGATTACCCCTTCATATACCATCATTGCATGGAAAAAGGCCTCTGGCCCCTGTGATTTCGATTGCAAGTACCAAAAACCCAGTTCTCCAGAAAAGGCATTTATGATCGATAATAACAACATAAATATCGATAATAGTTAAATAATTCCAACACAATTTCAAAGAGAAAGTTTGAAATAATTCAATAATATATTTGAAAAATAGTGAAATAATTTTAGCATAATTTAACGAAAAGTTTGAAATAGTTACACATTAAAAATTTACATAACTAAATTATCCCTAATTTTCTAATATCTCAAAACAATGATTCTCGTCTTATAGATGAGGACTTTAATTAACGCTTACTCTAAATGCATTATAATGAATTGTAATATGTAATTGAATAAAAATAATCAATAGCACAATGTGATTAACTCTTTTAAATTAAATTTATTAGTCCGTCGTATAATAAGCTGCACTCATATTACCCTATCGTTTTACACAAATTCAATAAATTTCAATACGGCATGCTACAGTGAAGGAATGGAATTGCGTGATCTCCAAACGGTATTGGTACCACCTGACATCAATTCTTCATTGAATTCATGGTAGTTAAAATTGAGTAATAGTGAAAAACATAAAATTCGAAGGAAAGAGAAGAATAAGGTGTCGAAGGCAAAGAGTAAGGCAATGAAAAAGAAACAAAAGGTTTTCTGACCATATTGTGCTGCTCACACACACTGTTTTGGCTGTAAATGACATTCGTACTCAACCAATTTTCTTTTTTATTCCAATAGCTTCTATGTAAGATACTCTATACAATTTTTGAATGACAATTCAAACCTTGATGGATTTCGGGCAGACTGTTTTAAGGCCTTCAATATCTAACATGCAAATCAATTATGCTAAAGTAAAAATGCTTTTTTTATATACTATGGTTTAGTAAAGCAAATCTAAAAATTGGGAAATGATAATCTGTTGTAGCTAATGTTATTCTCACGTTAGAGTGAATGCACTTCATAACAAACCTCTGAAATTGGGAACACCAAATTGGTTAGAAGGTTCAATAATTTCATTTTTATATTTATAGTTTGTAATTATTTTTTTTCAATATATATTAAAATTAACCTATAAAAAATATATATATATATATATGCAAAAGGGAAGTCAGCCCAGAAAGGGAAGAAAACCAAAAGATAAGAGACATAGCCTGCAACAGATATAAGATATAGGTAACGTAGAAGAAAGCAATAGTCAACAGCATAAACTAGAGAGCTTGCTTGATACGTTATTAACAAAATAGAAGAGTGATCTTGAGATGTTATTTTCGAAAAAAATGAATATGTCAATATTAAATTATATGCAATTAAATTATAGATTCCAATGCTCTGAATAATTTATTTCTCAAAATCGACTTCAAATACTGTAGATTTTCACTCAGAAATGTTGACGGCTTCCCAAAAGAAATCGATAAATCATTTAGATTGAATTTTTCTATATTAAAATTTCTATAGGCCCTAAGAGTTAAACCTAAGCTTTGATACCCTATGTAACAACCCAAAATAAACATGTAATTAATTAGATTAATCAAGTAATTTATAATCAACATGCATTTATCAACTAATTAACATCAAAGTTCAAAACTATAAGTAGAGACACTTACCTGTGATTTCAGTTGAAGTCTGCTAACTGTAACAAGGTTTTAGGGACGACTCTCCACCCAACCGTAGGCTCAATTGCACAAAATCTTGCTACAACTAGCCACCCCCGAGCCCTCAATCAATGTACTACTGCCAGAGAATACTTTGTCTTAGAACACTATTCTCCCAAGAGAATGAATGATAGAATCTTGGAATGATGGAATGCCTCTCATCTTCCTCACCATCTATTAGATAGAGCAAACATTAGAAGGGGAACCACATGCACACACTCCATGTGTCAACATGCATCTTTACTTTTTTCTTGTTTTATTCTTTTGTTTTTACTTTTTGACAGTTTTACTGATTTTTACTATTTTTCTTATTTTATTTCTTTTGTTTTTACTTTTTGATAGATTTACTGATTTTTACTATTTTTCTGTTTATTCTTATTTATATTTATTTAGAGCATGTAATTAATTTATTAATTTACTGTTATTTATTATTATTTATTGTTTATTTAATATTTAATATTTAATATTTAATATTTTTATTATTTATTATTAAGGGACATTACACCATTCCTTCTTCACGTGCAGGAAAATTTACTCTAGACAAAAAGTCAGCAACAACATTTTCTTTACCAGGCTTATCAATAATGGTCAAATCAAACTGCTGCAGTAAAAGAAACCATCTAATAATGCAAGAATTTACATTCGGTTTGTTCATTAAATATCTAATTGCAGCATGATCCGTGTGCACAAAGGTTTGATAGCCTGTGATATAATGTCTGAATTTGTTTAAGGAATGCACAACAGCTAGGAGTTCCTTCTTGGTCACTATATAGTTTAACTTGGCCTTTGACAAGTTTTTGCTTATAAAGTATATGGCATAAGGAAACTTTTCATCAATTTGTCCCAAGGCTGCTCCTATTGCTTTGTTCGAGGCATCCATGTGAATGTGGAAAGGTAGGGCCGAGTTTGGGCCTCTTAGAATTGGGGTAGTCAAGAGCTTTCTCTTCAAGGTTTCTAGGGCTTCTTGAGAGTTTTCTGACCATATAAACTCGACATCTTTAACTAAGAGGCCAAACAAAGGAGAGGCTAGCTTGCTGAAATCTTTAATGAATCTCAGATAATACCTAGCTAAGCCTAGGAAACTTCTGACATCTCTCACTTTTTAAGGAGGTGGGACCCTTTGGATGATGGCAATTTTGTTGGGGACCCTTGCCTTTGAAATATTTATATCTTCAATCATAGAGTAGTGCCCAATCTCCCTTTTGGAATTGCTTCTCCTTGATATTTTTGTCATGCCATATCTTTCTCTGAAGATGAACTACCTTTGTATGGTGAAGGGCCTGCATTCTGTGTTCATCCAATCCATTGAGCTGAAGTAATCTTTCTTTCTATGCATGGCTGAGATCTATGTCTAGCTGAGCTGCCACCCTCAGGGTATTGAATTCAAATGCTATTGCCATCAAAGCCTTCTTCCCATAAACCAGCTCATAGGGTGTGAACTCTGTAGTGGTCTTCCATGTTGTGTTGTAGGCCCAAGTGGCGTCAACTAATCTGTCCACCCAGTCTTTTCTACTTCTGCTCACTACCTTTGTCAGGATCCCTTCCAATGCTCTGTTATTGACCTCCACCTACCCATTGGCTTGTGGATGGTAAGGGGTCGAAGTCCTGTGCTTGATTTTATGATGTGTGAGCAGGTCTTCAATCAAATTTGAAGTGAACTAACTACCTTGATCTATGACCAACTCTCTTGGATACCCAAACTTGTAGAATATATTTTCTCTCAAAAATTTAGTTACTTTTTCCTTTGTTGCTGCTTTGATTGCTTTTGTCTCTGCCCACTTTGTCAGGTAATTGGTGCACACAAAGATGTATTGCTTATGCTTTAGAGAAAATAATCCTTATGCTAAGTCTTGCATGTCATCATGAGAACATTCATCATTGTTAATCGCAACATTATGAATAATAACGAACTGCATGCTCCTGCATGTCATAAATTTGTATGCAACTATCACATGCTTCACTCATGAAATACCATCATAAGTTATAACATCAACATATTTGCATCAAAGACATATCATGACTTCACATAATAAATGAACCACATGTCAATAAACTTCATATTATAGCATCATAATTCCTATGACATGTTATGCATATCATATGAGTATTGAACATTAAATACCTATCATCACGTAGTAAATAAATATGTCAATATACCTCAACATAACATCATAATCATAAGGATATATCATCACTATAAGAACCACATGTGCATCATTATATCACAAATCCTCATGTAACATTATAAACCAAATTGAAATCATAGTGTATGATTTAGATGTATCATAAAGTTTAAACAATAAAACTTGATTTAGATGCTCCAGAAAAGTATCTGTCTTAGCTAAGTAAGCACTCCTAATTAGTTCACCACACATTTTAATCAAGTAAATAAGGAAAGTCATTAAGAATAACATCTGCATCTTCATAGGTAGCTGACCCTAGGCTATATTGGTCCCACTAGACCTTGACTTGCTCAAACTCAAAGTTCCTGATTCGACGAACGCGTCAGTCCAGTATACAAAATGGTTCGACTTGAAGGACTCCCTCCTCAGAAACCTGCAATTTTTCAAATTTCAGAATATGGGATGGGTTGGGTACATATTTTCTAAGCATAGAAACATGAAACACATTATGCATCCTTCTTAGATGGAATGGCAGCTCGAGCTTATAAGAAATTAGTCTAATCCTTTCTGGGATTGTGAATGGCCCAACAAATCTAGAGGACAACTTTGTTCCCTTACCAATCCTAAAGGAACTTTTAAAGGGTTTGATTCTAATAAAAACTTGGCTTCCTTCCTCAATGTTTCTATCAACTCTCTTTGCATCAACATAAATTTTCTGACAATCCATGGCTTCTTTTAGTCTCTACTTAATTGTGGCCATTTGTTCTTCCATTTCTTGGAGAATTTCAGGTCCCAACATGGCTTGACCCTCTAATCGATCCCAACTTAATGGAGCATGACATGGTCTTCCATACAAGTTTTCGAAGGGAGATGCCTGAATTGAACTGTGATAACTATTGTTGTATGCAAATTCCACTAAGGGAAGGTATTTCTCCCATTAGTTTTGTTGATCCATGACATACATTCTTAGCATGTCCTCTAATACTTGGTTTACCCTTTCTATTTGCCCATTTGTCTATGGGTGATATGTTGTACTGAAGTTTAGTTGTGTTCCCATAGATTGTAATAGGATTTTCCAAAATCTAGAAGTAAAACGTGCGTCTCTGTCAGATATTATCTTTCTGGGCACACCATGAAGGCAAATTATTTCTTTTAGGAAAATTTGAGCGATAGTTGATGCTTCAAAGGTGGTCTTAACTGGAATGAAGTGAGCACTCTTAGTTAATTTATCAACAACAACCATAATGCAGTCATGTCTTTGGGATGTCATAGGTAAGCCTCCAACAAAATCCAGCGAAACAACTTCCCACTTAGTTTTCGGTATGTCATGGGGTTGTAAAAGACCTACCGGGTGATAATGTTCAGCTTTAACCTGTTGACATTCTAAACATCAGGCCACAAACTTTGTTATATCCTTTTTCATTCCTGTCTAGAAAAATAGTTGCTTTAAATCTACATACATTTTCTGGACTCCTGGATGTGTAGCATATGGAGCTTGGTGGTCTTCCTTCATTATTAATTTCCGAAGTTCATCATCACCTGGGATGTACATCCTACCCTTATATCGTAGCAATCCATCATTATCTAAGGTGTATCCTTCCCACCTAGTCACCACAAGTACCTCTTCTTGTAAGGAAAATTTCATTTGTTGGTATTGTGGGTAACCTACTAGGTGGTTTAGAATCTGGCTTCTCAAGTCTATCTTTAATGATGATATCAAATGAAGTCTAGGTCTCCTGCTTAAAGCATCTACAACTTTATTTTCTTTCCCCTTGATGTAGGATATCTTGAAATCATAATCCCTAAATAGCTCACTCCAGCGTCACTGTCGAGCATTAAGGTCCTTTTGGGTGAAGATATACTTAATACTTTTATGATCTATTCTTAATTCAAATTGACACCCCATCAGATAATATATCCATAGTCTCAAGGCCATTACAACTGCTGCAACTCCAGATCATGAGTAGCATAATTGATTTCATGGGTCTTGAGTTTACGAGAAGCATAGGTGATAACCCCTTCATCTTGTATCAAAACTACACCTAATACTTCTCTTGATGCATCTATGCATACATGAAAGTCCTTGTCCATGTCGAGTACCTTTAATACTGGAGCAGTTGCTAGTCGATGTTTTAGCTCAATTATTTCTCACACTCACTTTTCCATTCAAACTTAACCCCTTTCCTTTGGAGGTGGGTGATGGGATTAGATATTTGTGAGAACCCTTCTACAAATCTTCTATAATAGCCTGCCAACCCCATAAAGCTACGTACTTCCTTGACATTCCGAGGAGTAGGCCAATTCATTATAGTTTCAATCTTACTGTAATCCATTGTAATGCCTTCCCCACTAATGGTATGGCCTAGATATTGATTTTCTTTCTCAAAGAAGGAACACTTAGTAAGTTTCCCATATAGCTTATGTTCTCTAAGGCATTGAAGTACCAATCTCAAGTGTTCTATATGCTCCTTCTCATTGCAGGAATAAATGAGGATGTCATCCAAGAACACTTGGACAAAGCAGTCCAGATATTTTCGGAAGACACTATTCATCATGTTCATGAATGTTGGTAGGGCATTACTCAAACCAAATGGCATAACAATAAACTCATAGTTTCCATAATGCGTTCTGAATGTCGTCTTAGGCATGTCTTCCTCCTTGATTCTTAGTTGATGATAACCTGACCGTAAGTCTATCTTGGAAAATATTGAAGCTCCCTTTAGTTGCTCAAAGAGGTCATCTATTCGAGGCATGGGGTACCTGTTCCAAATGGTGGCCTTGTTTAGATCTCGGTAATCAATACATAACCTAAGAGTTCCATCCTTCTTCTTTACAAAGATCACTGGTGCACCCCAAGGTGACACACTGGGTCGAATAAATCCTTGATCAAGAAGTTATTTAAGCTATATACTTAACTCATTAAGCTCTAGGATAGTAATTTGATAAGGTGTTTTGGATATGGGTTCAATTCCTGGTTTCAAAGAAATGGAGAAATTGATTTCTTGAATTGGAAGCAAACTTGGTAGCTCTACGGGGAATACATCAGCAAATTCAGAAAATAGTGGGTGCAACTTATCCGAGGACTTCTCATCGGCATGAACCATCCCTACTGCATAAATTGTGCACCCTTTCCACATACACTTATTAACCTTCTTGGCTGATATGAGGCACAATGTAACATTACGTCTAATGCCTTTTGTTACTATGGTTTATCCCTGGTCATTTTTTAGGAGAATTGTCTTATTATAGCAATCCAGTATAGCTTGATGAGATTCAAGCCAATCCGTTCCTACAATTAAGTCATAAGTCCCTAGAGTCGTGCTATACATGTTCATCTTGGTATCACAACCCCCAATGTTAACACTGCAATCTCTTACCATTGACCCTACTGATTGCTGAGAGCTTGATGCCATTTCTACCATTCTAAAGTTACTTTGCTCATGAGCTGTCAATCCACATCTAAGTATTGTTGAAGGAGAAATAAAACTATCAGTGGCACCTCGATCAATTAACACAGATAGAGGGAGGTTATTGATCATACCTGCAAACTTCACCACTGTAGCTTGGCGCTCAGCTTGGCAATGATTTGTGGTTGCATGAATTTGGTGTGGGTTTTGTGGTCTTCCTCCTTTCGCTTTGTGTCCCTGATGTTTAATCCTAGTTTGATACCTTGGACAGTCCCTTCTATAATGTGGACCTCCACATTGCCAACATTATACTTGTTCTTGATTCTTACGTTGTACCTATCCTTGGCCACCAAATCCTCTACCCCCACTATTAGTGTTTCTCAAGTAGGACTGACCTCTACGTCCTCCTCAAGGCAGTTAAGAAGTTGCACTAGCGATCCGAGAAACATTGTTTTGTCTTCCCTAGAATCTATATGGCTACCCCCTTAGTCTATTTACCCTCATTGTGGGATGTTCCTTCCCTATATTTTCATCAACCACCATTCGCTTTTTCATGTTTATCATCTTCGGGACTTGTTTGGCTAAACTAGTGGTCGCTGCCATAGTGGTGGGTTTCCACATGGTGACTTATGCGCAGACCAAGGGATCGAGTCCATGCAAGAATCTTTCAGCTTGACATTGATCATCAGCGATATAGTCCACGTGATGGACCAACACATAGAATTTAGCTTCATAGTCCTCGATAGATCTACCACTCTGTCATACTGTATGGAAAGCCCCTACTTGTTGGTGTTTGTACTCCTCTGATAGGTACCTAGTTCGGAAGGCTTCCTCAAACATTTCCCAAGTGACTTGCAATGGGGTGACTTGCATCTTTGTTTCTTCATTTACCCACCATAATAGAGTGTCTCCTTTTAGTAGACTCATTGATATTTGGGCCTTTTCCCTTGAAGTGTATGCCTTAAAGCTAAGTGCTCTTTTGACACCAATTACCCACGCTTTTGCTTTTGAACCCCCTTCTTATCCCGTAAACTTTGGTAATTTGGATTTTTGGACTTCTTTCTTAATATCGAGGGTTGTTTGTCCATCTCTAGCATTTTATTGAGAATTTAGGTCTTGCCTCTGTTTTTGTTCCAACTCCCTTCCTTTACCTTGATCATTTCCTTAATCTTGTCCTTGGCTTGTGAACCAATCCTTAAAGATATTTGTCATTTCCCCAAGGGAATGTAATATAGCTTGCTCAACTGGGGTTCCAATCTCTGTAGTGGCGGGAGGTGGGGTTTCCACCTCAGGGTTTCTTTGGTTTTTCCTTCGATGTTTAGGAGCCATGATATCCCCTGTGTTTAATCAAATTGAATTTTACATTACTTCCTTACTCATGTGCCAAAAGCTAAAATAAATCTAGAATATACCCTGATGCAATTAGTTACATCAACATATTCAACACACAATTTATTTTCCATTCATCCAAATTTATTTATTACAATACTTAACCCGTAAATTATCAATAATCACTAATTTTATAGTACTATACCATGGAAAAGATGAGTTGGAAGGTAATAATGATGTTCGAATGAATAAAGCTTAAGAATATTGGTGGCATTATAGGGCGGAGATTATTGTTTTAAGAAGGTACTTGAATTGTGAAAAGAAAATTTGTTCACCATTGTCTTTTGAAATTATATGTCAAACCATTCACATATAAATTTGATGGACCATCACAATATTAAGTCTACATATTCATGACCTTTATGTGCTACGATAGATTGAAATTCTGTGCTGTAGAGTGAAATATTTTGATATCTGGTTAAGAAATCATAACTTTATGTTAGAAGAAAGATGTTATGTAAAATTAAATTGACTACCTTTCACAAAATACAATAAATCGTTATAACAAATTTATTGAATGTATCTCGAGATTCTTATGGCCATTAAATGATTACTCTAAGGGGTTTTATGAAATTAAAAATAAAATAAAATTAATTGACAGTTAGCCATATCAAACAACCAAAGAGAGATTCTAACAGAAACACACCATAAACAAGAAGATACACCGCCACCTGACCCATAACCAGACCAAATGATTGGGAAGGTTGTCCCTCCCCAAAACACAAAATAAAATCATTTTATTAATGATATGGCCTGCTTGCAAGCGCACCTGCGAAGGCAACACTATATCAAACCCTAACAAAGCTTTAATGGCTACTGGGTTATACGTTCATCAATTACCTTTTCACTTCTAAACAAGAACTTCTTTAAGAGTGAGGATTCAAAATCAAATCGAATCCCCTTCCTTTGAGACCTAATATACACAATTTTCCATCAATTTACCACTGCAAATTTCGAGATCTCGAAAAATAAATGTCCAAGATTATACCATGACAATGCTCTCTAATCCTCTTGAAGATCAAATCCGAAGCCTGCATTAAATAAACGACATCCGAATGCAACATAAACTTTCACGTGTCTTTATTTCTGGATTACCCCTTCATATACCATCATCGCATGGAAAAAGGCCTCTGGCCCCTGCGATTTTAATTGCAAGTACCAAATACCCAGTTCTCCAAAAAAGGCATTTATGATTGATAATAACAACATAAATATCGATAATAGTTAAATAATTCCAATACAATTTCAAACAAAAAGTTTGAAATAATTCAATAATATATTTGTAAAATAGTGAAATAATTTTAGCATAATTTAACGAAAATTTTGAAATAGTTACACATTAAAAATTTACATAACTAAACTATCCCTAATTTTCTAATATCTCAAAACAAGGATTCTCGTCTTATAGATGAGGACTTTAATTAACGCTTACTCTAAATGCATTATAGTGAATTGTAATATGTAATTGAATAAAAATAATCAATAACACAATGTGATTAACTCTTTTAAATTAAATTTATTAGTCCGTCGTATAATAAGCAGCACTCATATTACCCTGTCGTTTTACACAAATTCAATAAATTTCAATACGACATGCTACAGTGAAGGAATGGAATTGTGTGATCTCCAAATTGTATTGGTACCACTTGACATTAATTCTTCATTGAAGTCGTGGTAGTTAAAATTGAGTAATAGTGAAAAACATAAAATTCGAAGGAAAGAGAAGAATAAGGTGTCGAAGGCAAAGAGTAAGGCAATGAAAAAGAAACAAAATGTTTTCTGACCATATTGATTTTGGCTGTAAATGACATTCGTGCTTAGCCATTTTTTTTTAATTCGATAGCTTCTATGTAAGATACTCTGTACAAATTTTGAATGACAATTCAAACCTTGATGGATTTCGGGCAGACTATTTTAAAGGCCTTCGGTAGCTAACATGCAAATCAATTATGCTAAAGTAAAAACACTTTTTTTTTTATATACTATGGTTTAGTAAAGCAAATCTAAAAATTGGGAAATGATAATATGTTGTAGCTAATGTTATTCTCGCGTTAGAGTGAATGCACTTCATAACAAACCTCTGAAATTGGGAACACCAAATTGGTTAGAAGGTTCAATAATTTCATTTTTATATTTATAATCTGTAATTTTTTTTTTCAATATATATTAAAATTAACCTATATATATATATATATATCTATGCAAAAGGGAAGTCAGCCCGGAAAGGGAAGAAAACCAAAAGATAGGAGACATAGCCTGCAACAGATATAAGATATAGGTAACGTAGAAGAAAGCAATAGTCAACAACAAAAACTAGAGAGCTTGCTTGATACGTTATTAACAAAATAGAAGAGTGATCTTGAGGTGTTATTTTCAAAAAAAATGAATATGTCAATATTAAATTATATGCAATTAAATTATAGATTCCAATGCTCTGAATAATTTATTTCTCAAAATCGACTTCAAATATTGTAGATTTTCACTCAGAAATGTTGACGGCTTCCCAAAAGAAATCGATAAATCATTTAGATTGAATTTTTCTATATTAAAATGTCTATAGGCCCTAAGAGTTAAACCTAAGCTTTGATACCATATATAATAGCCCAAAATAAACATGTAATTAATTAGATTAATCAAGTAATTTATAATCAACATGCATTTATCCACTAATTAACATCAAAGTTCAAAACTATAAGTAGAGACACTTATTTGTGATTTCAGGTGAAGTCTACTGACTGAAACAAGGTTTTAGGGACGACTTTCCACCCAACCGTAGGCTCAATTGCACAAATCTTGCTACAACTGGCCACCCCCGAGCCCTCAATCAACGTACTACTGCAAGAGAATCCTTTGTCTTAGAACACTATTCTCCCAAGAGAATGAATGATAGAACCTTGGAATGATGGAATGCCTTTCATCTTCCTCACCATCTATTAGATAGAGCAAACATTAGAAGGGGAACCACATGCACACACTCCATGTGTCAACATGCATCTTTACTTCTTTCTTGTTTTATTCTTTTGTTTTTACTTTTTGACAGTTTTACTGATTTTTACTATTTTTCTTATTTTATTCTTTTGTTTTTACTTTTTGATAGATTTATTGATTTTTACTATTTTTCTGTTTATTCTTATTTATATTTATTTAGAGCATGCAATTAATTTATTAATTTATTGTTATTAATTTAATATTATTTATTGTTTATTATTTATATTTAATATTTAATAGTTATTATTTATTATTTATTATGTATTAATAAGGGACATTACGCCATTCCTTCTTCACCTGCAGGAAAATTTACTCTAGACAAAAAGTCAGCAACAACATTTTCTTTACCAGGCTTATCAATAATGGTCAAATCAAACTGCTGCAGTAAAATAAACCATCTAATAATGCAAGCATTTACATCCGGTTTGTTCATTAAATATCTAATTGCAGCATGATCCGTGTGCACAAAGGTTTTATAGCCTGTGATATAATGTCTGAATTTTTTTAAGGAATGCACAATAGCTAGGAGTTCCTTCTTGGTCACTATATATTTTAACTTGGCCTTTGACAAGTTTTTACTTATAAAGTATATGGCATAAGGTAACTTTTCATCAATTTGTCCCAAGGCTACTCCTATTGCTTTGTTCGAGGCATCCATGTGAATGTGGAAAGGTAGGGCCCAGTTTGGGCCTCTTAGAATTGGGGTAGTCAAGAGCTTGCTCTTCAAGGTTTCTAGGGCTTCTTGAGAGTTTTCTGACCATATAAACTTGATATCTTTACCTAAGAGGCCAAACAAAGGAGAGGCTAGCTTGCTGAAATCTTTAATGAATCTCTGGTAACACCCAGCTAAGCCTAGGAAACTTCTGATATCTCTCACTTTTTGAGGAGGTGGGACCCTTTTGGATGATGGCAATTTTGTTGGGGTCCACCTGCAGTCCTTGTTGAGATATTGCATGACCTAGCACGGTCCCTTCAATCATAAAAAATTCACATTTTTCCGAACTGAGGGACAGGTTCATCTTAGTACACTTGTCTAGAACTTTTCCTAGATTAGATAAGGCTTCCTGAAAGTCAAATCCATAAGGAGTAAAGTCATCCATGTATATCTCTACTGCATCATGAACTAATTCAAAATATACTCAATATCGCTCTTTGGAAAGTGGTGGGAGTGTTACAAAAACCAAAAGGAAGGACTCGATATGCAAAGGTACCCCAAGGGCAAGTGAAAGTGGTCTTATCTTGGTCTTTTGGGCTGATTTGAATCTGATTGTACCCGCTAAACCCATCTAAGAAAGAGAAAAACTTTTTCCCTGCCAGACCGTCTAACATTTGATCTATGAAAGGTAAAGGAAAATGGTCCTTTTTAATGGCTTTGTTCAATTCCTGATAGTCGACACAGATTCTCCACTTACCACTTTTCTTTGGCACTAGCACCAAAGGAGAGACCCATTCACTGTCAGAGATGTGATAGATGAATCCTGCATCAAGCAATTTCTGCAGTTCTTCCTTAACAATATCTTTAAGTGTTGGATTCATCCTCCTTTGAGGTTGCCTAACTGCCTTGCCATCCTCCTTGATGTATATATGATGAGTACATACTGAAGGGTGCACTCCCTTCATCTCCTTATAACTCCAGGTGAAGGCATCTAGGTGTTTTCTCAACAAGATACACAGTTCCTCCTCCTGGGAAGTGGATAGGGATGGATTGATTTTTAAGGTTCTTTCTGGGCCGGAATCTATATTCTTGACATAGAGAGGAGTGGAGTCGTTCGCATAGAGATAATTTAAGGGGTCGTTTTGGGTTTCTCTTACTATGTCTTCTAATGGTGATGCACTAGCAGGTGGATTCTGAATCAGATTTTCAATCATATCATCCTCATCTTGCGATTGCCCCCCATGGTGATTCCTAATGCACAAAGTGGTGTAGAATAGACTTCATCCTCATCTTCCTCCTCCAACTAGAGAGGTAGATCATGTTCTAACAAGGGTTGGGAAAGAGGATATAGGATTAACTACTTGGACATATGCCTGTTCTTTATGGTTATGTTGCCAGCTCGACAGCTGATGTAGGCATTGACAGTAGCCAACCACGGTCTTCCCAGAATGAGAGGATACCCAGTGAGCTTTTACTTTGGCTGGAGAACTAAGAAATCAACAAGGTACTCCCAAGAATCAATGGATACCATCACATCTTCCACAATCCCCTCAGGGGTCACAGTGGAGTCGTCTGCTAACTGTAGCATAATTGTGGTCTTCTTCAAGGAGCCCTGGAGGTTGAGTTTGAGCATTGTGTCCTTTGTCATCACATTAATGGTAGCTCCTAGATCAATCAAGGTGTGTGGTATCATGGTGCCATTGATGTGGACATCGACTATTGGGCTTCTAGGGTCCAGATACTTTGGACAGATTACCTACCCCAACATCAGGTTGGATAGTTTCCCTATGACATTGATGGTTTGGGCATCTCTCTTATGCCTTCCTGGATGCCTAAAGCACTTCTCTTTGATCAACCTATTGTAGATAGGCACATCTTTTATGGCTTGGAGAAGTGGTATCTTCACACATAAATGTTTCAATTCTCCCAGGAGTTCAGTTTCTTCTAGGGTAGGATGAATTGTCGCAGATACTCTCAGGAAAGGGTGGATTTGCTTTAGGTTCACTTTCCTCTTTATCTTCCTCAACCTCCCTGGGTGGAGGCTAGCTATCTGAGAGAATTTTCCTAGATCGCAAGTTAATTTCCTGAATCTCTACAACATAAGTCAGGCATGATGGTTCCCCACTATACACTTGCTGAGCTTGTTCGTTGTTCAGGTTCGAATTTGGTTGGGTAGGCATTTCGGGTTGCTTTGGTGGAGCAGGAGGTAACGGTTGTGGTTGGGCAGGTGGTGGAGGCAACAGAGCGGGAGGAGAGTTGTATTGGGGCCTCCACCCTTGATGTGATGCATTCCACTAAGGCTACGACTAAGCATATGATTGAAATGAATGGGTGGCTAGTTGGGAATGATATGGAGATGTGAAGGATCAAGGAGGAGGTGTGGACCAGGAAGGATGAGCATGGGGGGGCCCAAGAAGGTATGTAAGTGACTTGGTTGGGGTTGTAGTATGCCTGAGATGTCCCTTGCATCCCCTGCTGATATGGTCTAGGTCCATGTGGCTTCCTTTGGTTTATGTAATAGAGTTTTTTAGTGACTCCCTCAGCCCCTTGATATACAACTTTAAGTCTAGGTAAGGAAGGGCACTTGTCTGTAGAATGATTTTCTTCACAGACTGAACAAACTTCTATAGAATTCAATGGGCATTCATTCCTAGGATGTCTCCTGGTGCATCTAGGGAAAAAAATGGCCAAAGCCCTCTCTGCTTCCTCTTGTTTCCTTTTGATATGTGAGGTATCCATTTGCATGGCAAGAATCTGTAGCATCTCACTCTTGAAGTCTTCCAACATGTTTCCAATTTCTCCTTTAATGGATGAGCTAGAGGAAGAGGCATTGGTTATGGGTTGACTCCCCCTACCTTTCTTTCTGACTGCTCTAGAATGGTTCCTAAAAATAGTCTTTATGTCATCATAGGATAGTTGGTAGATGTCTCCCCCGGCCAGTAGATGGAGGGTGTCTAAAAGATCTTCCCGAATTCCCCTGAGCAAGACTAGCTTCAGAGACTCAGGGTCAAGTGTACACCCGGCCCTTTTGTAACTGAGTTGGAACCTCTCTTCATAGTCCTCCAGGGACTCATCACTTCCTATGGTCATTTGGAAAATTTCTTCTTTAGTATATTTTGACCTACAATAGTCTTGATACTTGTTGTTAAATGCTTGCTTCATCTGAGCCCAAGTTGTGATGATATTTCCAGGTAATCCCATGAACCAGCGCAATGCCGCATCCTTGAGAGTAGAAGGGAATAGTTTCAACTTTTGCTCATCTTCTGCATAGTCATAGGTTCGACAGATAACAACAAACTCAAACAAAAAGGTGTCAAGATCTTCTGTAATCAGGCCATGGAAATGAGGTAGGACGGAAGGGCTTATATTCTTCATTTTGGTGTCCCCATTGGTCTCCTGAATGGGAAAGGTACCCTCTATTATCTCTCCATTCCCCTTAGCATTTATGTGTTCAGTCATTGGCTCCAAAGGAATGTTTTCTTCTTGTTCTTCCCCTATAGGTTCTTCAAATATGTCTGTCTATTCACCTAAGGGTTCTTCTTGATCACAGCCTCCGAAGAAGAGAGAAGGTTGGCTGTGTGAAGCAGTGGAGGTGTTGGGAAATTTTTTTCCTGAGTTATCTCTATTCCTATGAGGCATGAAAGGAAATCTTTTTGGTTGGTTTTTGTTTCTTTTTCCCCACACTGAAAGTACCTGCAAAACTAAAATTGATTGAACAAAACAAATTGCTACTAACTGAAATGAACTTGCTGAAATGAAATTTGTAAAATTGAAGAGGAAAGCAAGGAAATGCAGAACTGAAGGAAAATAATGACTAGTTTACTCTTGCTGAAATGGAATTTGCAGAATTGAAAAGGAAAGCAAGGAAATGCAGAATTGAAGGAAAAGAAGGACTAGTCTACTTTTGCTGAAATAAACTATTAGCAGAATGTTGCAATAGAAGATAGAAGAAAGCACTAATCACAGAATACTCTGATGCTTCCCCAGTAATGGCACCATAAAGTTGTGAGCACCAGTATTGCAGCAATACTGTTGCAACTCCTAGGCTGCCTACTTTACTCTTATCAACCCGGTAGTTCGTAACAAACTTGGAAGCGACAGTGTTGTATGCACAATTACTAGTTCATACTGCAGGTTTTACTTGGTCAGCTGGCGCAAGATCACTAGGAGCTCAAGCCAACTGCTATGGATTCCAGAAGAAGCTTTATATGTGATGAAAGGAGAGAAAGACTATTCTACAGACACTACTCTAACTATAGAAAGGAGAAAGGCTGAAATGTAAAGCAAACCAAATAAATCCTAATTAACCAAATAATTCTACTTTTGCAAAAAGCACTATGAAAACCATGAAAAGAATGCCATTACCTACTCAAGGAAGTAAACAACATCTAACTAAACTATTTCTGGAAGTAAATGAGCAAAGAACATCTTTTTGGATTTTTATATATTTTTATGTGAATTTGTCATGCATGTAATTTATTTCTTTGTGAATGTGGGAGTGAATAGGTGGCATTAAAGGGTGGTCTTGAGACTTGAGAGGATGTAAGATGGTGTAGATGGGTCCTAAGATGTCTCAAGTGGCCTTTTGGAGGCTTTTCCCATACTCAGCCTTCAAAATAAAGCCTACAGGAAAATCTACAGGAGGACACAGGAAATCTACAGGAGGAAAACAACGTTCTATAGGAGGCCTACAAGAGGAGGTCGAGAGCATTTTTCACTATTTTGAAGGTGTGAGAGTGAGTGTAAAAGGTGGATGAAGGTTGGAATGAAGTGTTAGGGCACCTAGGGTCTACCAAGAATCATTAGGAGAGAGAAAGATGATTGGATTTGCTCAAGGAGAGAGGAAGAAATTCTATGGAAAATGCAGGAAACTAAGGCAGAATTGAGGGGAGACTTGGGCGACCTGTAGGGCATGGATCAGATGGAGGATGGGATGGATGATAGTCTAACCTACTGCTAGAAGAAATCTGCTACATAAACAACTGATAGTCAACCAATGAGATTAAGCAAGCACTGAAATAAGTGCATCTAGAAAACCAAAGTTTTGTATCAAACTAGTCTAAACTATGATCTATGAAAGGAAATGCTGAGAATGCTGCAAGGAAGGAAAGCATGAAAGAAGACTATTGTAAATAAATAAATGAGCATGATGGAGAAGTTATGAAGAAAAGAAAGACTAGACTATTAACCAACTAAAAAGCTGCAAACACTAAAAGTCCTATGAATGAGGAAAATCTGTGTTTTTGGGGTAGCAAGAGGGTCTTTACCTCAAATCCTGGTCCCAAAGGGAGGAAGAGAGGCCAAGGCACTATTTCTAGCCTTTTGGATCTTTTCTTTATCACTGCTTAACCTACTATAGAAAGCACAAATGGAAGCAAACTATTGAATCATCAAAAGCAACCTATTCTTAACCATAAAAGAGATCCATCTAACAGCCACCTAATCTACAAACTGAAATAAAACATGCAAATACAATTAAAGAGGATCTTGTCTACTTGGATTGGGCCCTAACCTAAGAGCTTCAACCCTTTGAGGTAACTCAATGCTAGCTCAAAAAGGATTCCATGTTTATTTCCACAACAATAACAAGATTACATGGAACTGTAAAAAAAATAAGCTCGAAGTTGGAGCAGAGTTTACATAAGCAAAAATACAACAAAGATCCACCCCTAGTGAGGCCCTAGGCCTCTCTACTTATACAAATGAAGCTACCAACAACTTAAAATCATGGAGGCTTGGCTCCAAAAACGCGAGATAATCATCAATCATCCTCCACTTGCTCGGATGCCTTCTAGTGCATGACTTCGCTGCTTGTACTTCGAGCTGAATGAAGGGGAATTCGAAGTCAGGAGTAATAAATGAAGGGGATTCCCTCCTATAGTTCCTCTCCTTTGTCCACTTCGAGTTATTGCTGCCATTTGTCCACTGGATCTTTGAATTTGACCTCAAAATTCATCATTAAAATGCATTAAACACATATTAGACCACATGGCATCATAACCAACTCAGCTCACTCTATAAGCATAAATATAATTAGAAAATCATACAATAAGATAAGAGAATGGTTGATTTGACTAGGTTAGGAGGTAAAATGAGCCCATATAATTACCCATTTATGAGGCTCATCAGGTACAACAAAGTATACATCATCTACTAGAAATAACAACATATTCTTGCATCCTAGGCCAATACATATACCTTTTCAATTTGGAAATTATATTACCAACACCAAAATTCCCCACAACCTTGGAGATGTGAGCATCTCTAATCCAATGTAGTCGCTCACCTTTAGGAACATATAGCTTGTCCAACTTGTAAAGTAACTAATTATTGAAATGATATCTTATTATTCCATCCCCATCATACACATAAGTCTGGCCCTATATCTATTCATACACCTCCTTGAATTCCTCATCCTCTGTCTATTACTCTTTTTATGTATCATGAATGAAAGGTTTCATATGCATCAGATTTCCCATAGATATGAATTTTGATGCAAGTGGCCTTGAAGCATGTACATCAACTTTTTTGTGCTTCCCTTCTTGTAATTTATCACTAAATGAAATTAATGTAAGAACCCCATATATTTGTGATTCCTTGTTTATTGTAACTTACTCTCAACCTATAGGTACTATAGTGGCTCATGATCTATGTTGATGTCCGTCTCCTTTCTCGTTAAATAATGTTTGCATTTTTTGATAGCCTACACCAAGGTATAGAGTTGCTTGTCATAGGTCAGGTAATTGAGAACCACCCCATGAAATACTTCATAATTTTAGAATACAAGCCTTCCTCCCTGCATCAAGACCACTCCCATAACATACCCACTAACATCTATATCCACTTCAAGGGCCTATTGAAAGTTGGGTAATGCAAGAAACGATGCTTGATTTATTTTCTTCTTTAACTCCTCAAAGGCATTCCATTATCTCTCCCCCCACTATAAACTCTTTCCACTCACTTTTATGGAATGAAATGGTGCATATAATACTAGAAATGAGTCTATGAATTTCCACATAGATTGTTATCCCCATTGAAATTCTTAAGCTCAAAATTTTTTTTAGGCACTAACCATTTCATTATGGCCTACATCTTGTTAGGATCTTATTTGATATACCCTCCACCAATAACATAGCTTGAATACACCAAATATGACTATGAAAACTCACAATCTTGAGATTTTCCAACATCGAGTGCTTCTTCAAAGTCTTTAGCATGTGTTTCAAGTGTGAGATGTGCTCCTCCTAGATAGCATTGTATAGTAGTATATCATCCAAATAAAATATAATATATGAATATAGAGATGAGCATAATATATCATTAATCAATATCATGGATGTGGCTATGATATTGCATAGAACAAATGGCATGACTAACCACTCATGGAAACCATCCATGGTTTTGAAGGTGGTATTATAGGTATATTGTTCTTTGAATCACACATGGTGATACTTGATTTTAAATCTTGCTTGCTGGAGTAATTTTATTGCTGCAATTGGTCCCATACATAATCTATCCTAGGTAGAGGGTACCTCTTCTTAACTATATTTTTTTTTAATTCCCTGTAGTCAATGCACATTCGCCAAGTCTCATCTTTCTTTGGCACAATTATAATGGGTGACCCACATAGTGAGGTGCTTGGTCAAATAACACCTTTCTCCTAGTAGCTACTACAATTATTTTTTCTTCTCATTTTCTTTTGAGTGGACTGCCTATATAACTCAATGTTTGACAATGGAGAGTTTGGCTTCAATTAGATCTCATATTCCAATTTCCTTTTTGAGGTTATCCCTTTAGGCACCTAGAACATTCCCTTGTATGTTTGTGGAAACCTTTCAGTTTCCATCTCTGTTCCTTAATACACCCATCTAAAAATTCCTTTTATCCCATTAAATATTTTGTAGAGTGGTTTTTTCTTAAGAATAATAAAATGTGTTTCTTGTTAGAACTAATCAATTTCTTAGTTTGGTTGGCACTTATTAGTTAAATATATGACTTACCCTTGCACACATTAATGGTGGAGTATTTTTAATCCTTGATGAGGTAATATGGTACGATCTCCACATGAATATTGCATCTTTCATGTACATACAAAGACTTCCAAAAACAAACTTCACATATATCAAGTGAAACTACATCTAATTATGCTTCATAAATAAAATTGACATTGATAATAAATTTAATTTTATGCCAGTTTGTTACCTTTATCTATTCCTTACTATTGACCCATCCCAATGGATATGGGCTAGGATGGCCATAAACCTCCAGTCCAAATTTTTTGACTGGATCTCTTGCTATGAGATTTATTTTGAAACTAACTCAAACAAATCATCACTATTTTTCTTCTTTATCTATATCTTTATATGGAAGATTTTTGTCATCTCCTCTTCCTATTTCCAAAGGCTACTTAGATTCACCCACTTCTATGCTGACATGGAGACAATATTCTCATTCATGTTGGATCTACTTTCCACCCGATTGATCGATTCCATGACAATGAGATTCTTTTTCTTCCTATACTTATCCCAATTCTTTGGGTTCATCTCTGGATGCAATTTCCAACAATTCTCGTTTTTGTGACCATCAATGTTGTAGTGGTTACTAGGATCTTTACACTAGTTTGTTGTGGAAGTTGTCTTCTTGTCCCTCCCCTCTTTCTGCTTCCTCTTCCATTCCTTGGAAACTTCCTCACGTTCCTTTTGCCTTGAACCACTTCATTTCCCTTTCTTATATCCTATGTTTTCTAGGTATTGTGCTTGTACACTATCCTCATCCACCATTCTGGGTTTGAAGAGCATCACTTTATTTGGTATAGGGCTATGTATACCCCCAAGATAATTGAGGAGTACATCTACATTCTTGGGAAAGATACCTATCATTATTTCCATATTCCAAAAGTATGTAGTGTTTTATAAGGATTTTAAAATAATCCCACTTATTTACTAGAGGATCCCATTCTACTCTAAGGGTTTCCATGTGGATTTCCTACCATGCCAGGGTATTTCCATCTAATTTCAAATGGGCAAATACTATGGAGATTTGTGAAAATAAACCAAAATCTATACTATGAAAGGTTAATTCCTTTAATATTCTAGATTTGCTATTATTATTTTTATGTTTATGTAAGAAATATATAATAGGTATAAAATAGAGAATATTTAATTTTAATCACTCACAATCCATACTAATCATCAATATATGCTTTTGGAAACCCTTATGGGATAAAACCCAACTACAAGGTGAGGTTGTTCTACTTTATTTTGTCTGTAATGAAAATTTTGCTAGTATAAAGGAGAAGGTGCACTCTATGGCATTGCCTAAGATTTGTGGCCTCTAGCATACTATAGAACACAAAACCCCTATTTTATTCTCTATATTTATCCACACTCAGCTACTCTTCTACTATAGAACAAATTTTAATAAAATAGAATGGAACCCATTTTCCTCCTGGTGGCCCAGTTATAACATAACCCGATTTCCAACTAGGGGTTAGATATGACCTATTCAATCCTTAACATGAGTTACAACTAAAACATTATATAGTATTCTTCATATTCCCCATGTGGCTAGCCCCCTTTTCATGAGTAGTAGGGGTTGATGTGGCATTTTCTCAAATTATGGTGGTCAATATCAATAGGTCAAATTTTGCATTTGAACTTTGATTGATGTAATCATTGAATCATTGGAAAGGCATTTGAGTGTAGAAAATGTCATGGGATCTAATGGATAAACAAGAAAGTTTTACCACAAACACAATTTAATTGAAGGCCTCAATTTATCCCCAAAATTTTTCAAACCCCAATTCTCCAAACTAGGTCCTACCTCTAAAACTATCCTTGATAGTTGATTCCTTCAATTTTTCCACTCTAAAATAATCACGTTGGATAAAAGTTTACACATCAATATAATCTAGATAAGAAATCCTTATTTTTGGAGGCTTTAAGTCTCCATAATATTTATTGAATGAGATGAGGAAAATTTTCCTCTACCTTCTCCCGAGTACCATTTATCCTTCATTGGAAGTTATCCTTTCAACCCAATATACCAAAGGTCATGTTTTTCCTATCTTGTAGTTCTAGAACTCTTCTACAAAACTATATATTGTTTCTAATTTTCCTAAGTTTCTGGTGCTAAATTCTCTATGGATGGAAGGACCTACTTCCTAATCCAACACTAGGACTCGACGGATAGAGTTTCATATTTTCCACATTAATCACTAAGTAAATGTGCATGCATGGGGGTAGACTAACTATGTAAGAATTATATCTCACCTTTTCTTGTATCTCAAAAGGACTATATCATAGAGCCTTGATTTTATTACTAGGATCCTATAACCTCTCCTTGTTCAAATGTAATTATACACTGTCTTCCACTCTAAATATCTCTATCAGGTGTTAATCATGTCAGGACTTGTACTTTTCCTATGACTTCTTCAATGTTTCTTGTAGTTATAAATGGATTTGCATGATCTTCTAAAGAAATTATCTACTCTTAAAGCATCCCTTATAATATCCTCTCTCACTCATACTTATTTCCAATATACAATATTTAAACATGAAGGTGGAAGATATCTAAAAAAGGTCTCAAATAGTGAAGTACCAGTTGAAGTGTGAAATGATATGTTGTAGGAGTGTTTTATGTAGTCTAAATTTTTATCTCAGGTCTTCATATTATTTTAATTATAACCATAAATAACTATACTAAAGTCTTATTGACTATTTTGTTTTCCCATTTGTGTATGCATGTACTGTTTTAGGAATATTCAATTTTGCGTCTGATTTCTCCTACATTGTATTCCAAAATGCACTAAGAAATATGGTGTCCTTAATTGAAATAATGATACTTGGTATCCCAAAGTTCACCCACACCTATTCAAAGAATAAGTTTGTTGCTTCTTTCCATTTGATGTTTTTTTTGTAAGGCATGAGAATGCAAATCTTGTTGAACCTGTCAATTACCATGTATAATTTGTCGTGTCCCCTCTTAGTTGTTGATAAACCTATCAAAAGATCCATTAAAATCCTTTCCCATGGATGAGTGGGTGTAGGAAATGGTTGGTATAGAACTTCTTGTTGGTTTTTCAAGTGCAATATATAAGCACAAATTTATGAAATAATGATAATTACTTCTAGTGATGTAGATATTCTATTAAGCAATTACAGTTCAAAAATTCAGCCATAAAAGCATAAGTAAAATGGAGATCACAATGCATAATGAGAACACATGATTTACCCTTGGAAAACCCACTTAGGGAAAAACCCAACAACCTTTTCCTTAGAGAAGTTATTCAGTTTAATAAGAGATACATCTCATGCTACTAGTCAACTATACTAACAAGATAATGGTAAAACCTAGTCAAGCAACCCTCTAGTTAATTCAAGTAAAGTAAAAATTCTACCCTTCAAACTTCCACCCTCTCAGATATGCCTAGAATTTCGCTTGCCCAGAATATGCTACCTAGAAACAGCCCAAAATTTCGATTTGTCCAGAAACTGCAACCCAAAAAGTCACATGTGCGAGGTTAGGAGAGAGAGATAGATGATAGAGATCAACTTGTCCTTCTTCTTCTTCATCATCATTATTCTTCTCCTTCGCTTGGATTCCCAAAAACTACATTTCTTGTATGTGATCGAATGGTGCCTTTATGGAGGAGGTTGAATGCATTTATATAGTGTTCTTTCTTCACGAATGGGTGTGTCTCTTTACTAGAGCTGATTTGACTTAAGGGAGGGATGACTTGACTAGTTTCGAGCTAAAAAATCAAAATTCAAATTTTGAAATTTTCTCTTTTAATTCTGACATGAAGAATGTGTCTTACAATAATTATTTCAAGGGCTAATCAATGACAATTAAATGAAAAACATGTCTTACATTTACATTATACATTACAAGGGTTAAAATATAAATTATGTAGATTGACCATAGCTACAAAAATTCAACACTTCCTCTTAGCTAGGGAGGTATTGATAATGACTAGACATATGTTCTTCATGTTGATAAATTTCTCTAAGAAAAGGTTATACCAAATAATCACCATAATCAGGTCATAATTCTAACACATGGTAAACCAACAATATCAATAAAATACCATAATTCTAGACAAATAAATTTGACCCTTGGTAAATAAAAAGAATCAATAGGCTACCATAATTATGGTTTGTACCTCTGACACATGGTGCATCCTTACCATAATTCTAGTTGACACTCTTGACAAATGGTATATCATTAGCATTAACTAGTCACTAGAATTCTATTATATATGACCCACCATCATTTTGGTCGGTACCTGACACATGGTGAATCCCCAAATGCCACACTCCACCTAAGTAATTTTGGGCCTGATGCTAATGATATTTATGCTAAAAGGTCACACTCTATCTTAGTAATTCTTGGCCTCAAGGACCATTTTTCCTAAGTCTAGTCAATATAATTGACACAAGAAGAATGATTATCCTCTGCTAGATCATTCTCCTTAATTTTGGTCATATATTACATAGGGAGAATATTATTCCATGACACTATCTCACTAACACTCCCTCTCAATGAGAGAGGAATTATCCATAAGTCTAAGCTTGTCACTAAAGTATAAAACAATTTCTTTGGATGAAAACTGTGTAAGAATATCAATAATTCTCTCATCAATATTAGAGATATGTTGCAGCTTCACTAATCCCTTCTGCATCATGTCACAAATCAAGAGGTACTTGATCTTGATGTGATTCGACATGTCAAGGAAAACTATATTCTCTGTCATCTTCACACAACTTTGATTATCACAAAATATAATGGTCAACTCTAACACATGATTAAATAGTACCACAAGTAAGTTCCAATGCCACACTACTTCACAACTCACTAAACTAGTTACAATATATTCTACCTTGTTAGTATTGAGTGTAACAAATGTCTACTTTCTATTCATCCACAATATCATAGCGGAGTCCAAATTGAAGAAACCTCTGGATGTTCTCTTTCTGTCTTAAACACACCCTATCCAATGTGCATAAGGAAATACTTGCAGCTGTATATCACCATTTGAGACATCTCGCAAACCATGGTCAACCATACCACACAAATATCTCAACATGTGCTTTGATGCAATCTAATGATCATGTCTCAGTTTCGCCTAGAATTGGCTGAACGTGTTCACTACAAAGAAAATGTCTTGTATGGTATTAAAAAAATACATTAGCGATTAAATCATATTTCGGTACATGGATGGATGTAACAAATCTGATTCAGAGTCTCTCATCTTTCTCATATTTTTCACCATGGGAGTCAACATTGATTTACAATCCATCATTCCAAACTTCTATAGGGTCTTGATAATAAACTTCCATTGACTAAGGAATATTTGTTGGACGTTGGATAAAATAGCGCTCCCTGTGTGTTTCACGACATGTGCTTAATCACCTCTCATGGATTCATTAACTATGGCAATGCATCTATTCACTAACACCTGTGGGTTTTGGTGTAACGACAATTGTGATTCTAGCAAGTGGTATCAGAGCCAAAGGTCTCAAGGTCGAATCACACCCCGCTCATGCTAGGGGGGAGATTGTTGAAAATTGGATAAACCAATGCTCTCCATGTGTTTTGCAACATGTACTTAACCACCTCTCATGGATCTATTAATCTGGTGATGCGTTCATTTACTAACACCTACAGGTTTTGGTGTAACATAAATCATGATTCCAACAAATTTAACCAGGATTTTTCCATACTTCTGGCCCAAAATAATAATGCATCAACCCAATATCCTTCATATCAAATTCAAAAGCCAACTCTCTCTTGATATGAATAATGAGATGCTCCACACGTGTCATAAATAAGTCATCAACATACAATACTAGAAACATAGGTTCATTCATCTCAACCTTGAAATATATGTTTGTATCAACATCACTTTTAGAGAAACCAAGTCATGTCGAATTATGTTCAAGAATGTTTTTGATGTTTAGGATGTGGGGAAATCAATAAGTTGTTTTGCCATTTTCAAGAATGTTTCTCTCCATTTTTTTTGAGAGAGCCTTGATTGCAGTGGAGCTGGAATTAGAAAAGGTTATGTGTATGTACCAACAATAAAGTTGAAATACCCTTTCCTTCATGGATTCCTCGATTATTCAAATTATATTTTTAAAAAGTTGAAGACTACCATTTAGACCTAGACAAGGTAGCACCTGACACTTAATTTTGCCAAATCATAAGCATGTTTTGTTTATCTCTTGTAAACAAGAGATAAACAAAAGAGGCCTTAATTAGAAGGAAGCCCATTAAATAAATTATGTTATTTATTTGGATATTATTGTCTTCTTACCTTGGAATTGGATTGCCGCAAAATAATAATAGTAGCCAAAAGATATCAGGATCTAAGCTAATCAAGATTTACGAATCATTTATTGAGGATTATCCAATTGTATATATAGAGGACCGATTTGATCAAGATGATTGGGATCACTATGCACAATTTATGGCCACGATTGGGGAAAAGGTGCAAATTGTTGGGGATTATATATTGGTGAGAAATCCAAAGGTACGTGCTTGTCTTTTGACACTTGCTTTCAGTTTAATCATTAAGAGTTTTCATTAGCCCATCATGTTCTTCATCGTCATCTTCTTTTTTATACTTTTGTTTCAGTTGTATTGATAAATTCACATGTATTGATGCAACGTGTTGGAAAGGCGGTCAACGAAAAATATTGCAATGCTATTTTACTAAAGGTAAATAGATTGATCCTTAATTTTGCATAGTTGTTGTTGATGTGACATATGATGTTTACTAATTTTTTGCAACTTGTTGTACGTGAACCAAATTGGTTTTGATACTAAAAGTAGTGAAGCAGTAAGGATGTCCAAACGTGCTGGATGGGTAATGATGACAAGCCATCATAGTATTGATTTAATTTTGTTTTTCCAAGTCTATTTCTTTCCCTTGTTTTTACAATATTATGTCATATGTAATATTGATGTGTTTTTTTAATGTTTCTCTCATTGTGCATATGGAGTGGTGAAACTAAAGACACCTTTATTATAGATCTGACAATTGGCTTGGCCACGATAATGTTCATTTTTCAGTATTTGGTTGCTTTAAAGCATGTAGAGAGATTAGTGAGTTAAAGATATGTCAAATGTTAAACCTTAGTGTGCATGGAGTTGAGCATTTATTCCTTGTTCTGTTATATACTTGAGGATTAAAGGTTTTTAATTATCATGAAGAAATTAAGATATAAATTCACTTTTGATCTATAAGGGTTGTGTTTCTGCATCATCAGGGCCAAATCAAGACAGGTTCCCCCTGCAAGTTCGAGCAACTTGCCAAATATAATCAGGTTCTTTTATAATCTGGTTTTCTGATTTTTTTGGGATCAATTATTTGTTCTGCCTTTTATTTACAGTATTTATTATCACCTTTACAACTTACAAATTCAGGAGGAACTGGGTTCCACAACAGTGTATGCAAGCCAATTTTTCACAAGCCTGTAGAGCCATACTAAATAAAAATGTTTTGGCATGTTCGAGAATGTTTTTGATGTTTAGGATGTGGGGAAACCAATAAGATGTTTTCCATTTTTGAGAATGTTTCTCTCCTTTGTTTTTGGAGAGAGTCTCAATTGCAGTGGAGCTAGAAGTAATAAAGGCTATGTGTATGTACCAACAATAAAATCAAAATACCATTTTCTTCTTGGATTCCTTGATTATTCAAATTATATTTTTAAATAGTTGAAGACTACCATTCAGACTTGAACAAGGTGGCACCTGACACTTGCTTTCAACCAAATCATAAGAATGTTTTGAATTTAACTCATATTTTCTTTAGATCCAATGAAAAATCATGTGACACTAGAGACAAAGAACTTATAGGGAACAAGATCAAGACTTGATATGCAACGTGTATCACTCTTGCAACTTAATTTAGAATATTGTTGTGCTTTTAATAAATTCATTTATTCAAAATGGTCCAAACTTTGTGCTACATGAAAAACACCTAAAATTTCACACATAATCTTATGTCATTCTTGCACAATAAACAAAAACCACTTGGTGACAATGTGCAAAAGAAACAAGAGCAGTGACATTGCCACAATGTGGCTCTTGTTTCTTTTATTATGCAACTTGTTACCCAATTGTCATACATTATTTATTATATGTTATCTTTTTCTTTCCATTTTTTTCACAAGTTATCTACAACCTGAGATTTTAAACATGTAACTTAGTTAGCATGATTGTGCCTAAGATTTTCCTGAATGTTGAATGCTAAGTTTTTAAGGTGTTCTTTTCTATGGTGACATTTAATTTTCTTTGTTTATACAGATCATCTAGCCCCATGGTGGCCACTATCGCTCCACTGAAGAAAACTTATTCAAGTTTCTTGCTTTCTCTGGAGAAAAATGGTAGAAATTGTTGATGTTGAGGTATATGTTGTATAAATCTTTTATATTTTATTTTAGTTTATATTCTAGTGTTCATTGTATTTCATGCCTTATACTCTACATTGTGTTTTCTTTCATTTTGAGAAGAGGAAATCGGTATTGTTGGTAAGAAGCAAAAATTGTAGAAAGATGAGAACAATAACACTAGAGTGAAAAACATAGAGAGAGATAGGGAGAGAAGAAAACTGGTCTAGTGATACACTTAAATCCAATTTCCTGCATGAGACACACACATACAAATTGATGGTCAAATCTTTAGAGTTGGTGAATTCACCCAGAATGCCTTGGCAACATTTTGAAGTGATGAAACAATATTTCATGTGTATATTGTAGTCCAACCAATATTAAGTTGGAAACTACTATTGTAATACTCGACATTTTATATAATATAATTTATGTGGCTGAAATTATTTATAGTTCCACTTGATATTATTTAATATTGTAATGAGCATATGTAACTTTGTATTTTCATATTAGATGGACATGCACATTCTATGACTTTTTTTTAAAATTTAGTTGCAAAATCATACTAATTAGTTTATATTGATAAATAATGAACAAATAAAATTAATCTAAAACTACTAATTTAGTAGTTTATATTGATTAATGATGAACACAAAAAAATGAATATATGACTAAATTAGTTGTTTATAATGATTAGTAATGAAAGTAAATGAAATGAATATAAACTACTAAATCAGTCACATATATATGATTCTTAGTAGCTAATTTATAGTGTCTTATAACATGATTGAAATTTAGTCATATTTCTTTGGTCATTAAGTGGTTTTAAATGATGACTAAAATTTTCATATATATGACTATTAGTAGCTAATTTACAGTATCTTATAACATAGCCGACATTTTGGTCATATTTCTTTGGTCATTAATTTGTTTTTTCGGGTGATCATATAGTAATATAATTTGTTGTATATTTGGTCATTAATTGTGGTAATTAATAACTAAATCAATGACTAAATTAATGACCAAATTTATGAATAAATATACTATTAGACGATAAAATTGCTTCAAACAATTAATGACTAAGCTAAAAATGACTAAACATTGGTCACGTTATAAGATACTGTAAACTAGCTACTATGGTCACCGACTGAAAAATGGTCATTTATATGCAACTTTTAGTCGTTTTTTAGTAACTAATTAGCCATTTTGTACTAGTGAATAACTGTCAATTCATGAATACCAAGCTTTTGTTGCTTCCTTAAGTCCATATAAGACTTTCTTCAGTATGTAAAAGCAAGACTCTTATCCATGAACCTCAAAACCTCGAGGTTGTTCTATGTACACTTATTCCTCAATCACATCATTGAGGAAAAATGTTTTTACACCCATCCATTGTAAATTCCAAACAATATAATAAGCAATAGAAATAACAAATATAATGGTAGTGTACCTAGAAACTAGAGAAAAATTCACATCATAATCCTCTCCCTCTTTCTAGCAGAACCATCTAGCCAAAAATATTGCCTTGTATTTATTAATACAACCATCCACTATGTGTTTGATCATTTATACCCATTTGGATGTGTCCATGGGCTTTCCTTCAAGTCTTGGCACAATATCATTTATATCATTCTTCATAAGATATTAATATTCTTCTAACACCACATCCTTCCATACTTTCCAGCTAGCTACTTCTTCAAAAGAGGAAGGTTTAGAATCAATAAGGTTAGCCATTAAATATGCATATCCAAAATACCCCTTTGGTTTATTTCTTTCCTTGAAGGTGCCACATGGTGCTTCATGTCCTTCTTCTTCTTGCAAAGTAGATCTAAGCCAAGCTGATCTCTTCTTGATCTCAAGAACGACAATTAGATCCACTAGTTCACTAGGCCCTTCTAGCTCTTCTTTATGATCTATGGGATGCTATGAAGAATTGGATGTTCTAGAAGCTTCTTCCTTGGGAGCCTCATGTTACTTCTCCTCATTAGAATTCATTGGAACTTCTTTATATTTCCAATAGGAAACATTATCATCAAAGGTCAGATCTTTGCTGACTTAAACTTATCTTTGTCCTAGAACATAGATTCTAGAGGCCTTTTATGATTCACTAGATCCAACAAATATTCCTTTCTTTCCTATAGGATCTAGCTTCTTTCTATTAAATTTAGGTATATGAATATAAATAGGACAAATAAATATTCTTAAATGACTACCTAGAGGTTTTTTTTCTAGTGAATGCTTCTTCAAGATTATTCTTCCAAAATTTGATGAGGACTTCTATTTTGAATATAGACAATTGTCATGGATGCTTCACTCCATAGGAACATAGGAAGATCTTGAACATGCATCATTTCCTTAACAAATTATTCAATGGTTTGGTTATTTCTTTTAACAACTCCATTTTTTTGTGGATTGTAAGGGACTATCAACTCCCGCTTAATTCCAACTTATTTGCAAAAGGCAACGGGCTCCTTGGAGGTAAATTCTCCTCTATTATCACATATTAGAATCTTATTTTTATTTCCCGTGACATCCCCTACACGTAAACTCCCCTTATAAAACTTTCTCCTTGTAATTATATAATTAAAAATTAAAAATGGTTGAGAGAGGGACATAAGTTCTATTTCTTAAGGAAATTATTGTTTTAAATAACAAGTCCTAGTTGGTTGGTGTTGTAACTATGATAAACAACCTCCAAAATTGTCCTCACACTTCAATTTTGGAGACTACTTATGATCTCATGATCTGTCACCTCAATTTTTACATTGTCACTTCATAGTTGGTTGATGTTTTTCTAAATTGTGCACTTTGATGGTTGGTTGATGTTTTTCACATTTTTTATTTCATAGTTGTCGCTTTCACTTTCATGACTATTGTTTTTTCTTGCTTTTTCTTTCATAAGTGTCTCTTTTGCATTCTCTTCACTATATCATGTGTCACTTTCACTTTCTTTAGATATTGAAAGTGTCTTTTTCACGTTTTCTTATTGTCACAAGCGTCATTTTGCATTGCTTTCACTCCTACATGTGTTTCACTTGCATAAATATATGCAGCTATAGCACATTTTTTTGCATTAGCTAATCGTATATATCATAAGAATATGCACTAAACACTCCCCCATATCTTAGTGCACTTTCTAGTTATAGTTGACACTCCTCCCGTAACTCATATTCTATGTGTCGTAAAGCTATGTTTCAATTGTCGTTTTGCTGTCGTTTTAAGGTATACATGTTGATTTTGGGTACTAAGCATTCCTTTAACTTGTTTTGATGTTATATGAGTGAGATATCACTATTTCAGGACTTTTTTGCATGTTTTATTCTCTCTTGTTTTGTCGGTCCTACACTTAGTCATTTTTTTTCGAGCTTTCATTGCCTATGTAACTTGCCAACTTCCTCCCTCTTATAACTATGAACTGTGTAGTATTAATTCATAGAAAACTACCCTTGCCTCCTGGAAATGTGCACTATGTAGTCACTACCTCCAAGAACTACACAATGCATAGTCATAATGCTTAATCTTTGCCTCTTGTCCCTAAACGTTGCACAATCTTTCTACCAGTTAGTCTTCCAGTTTACACTACATAGTCTCAGTCAAAAGTCAGGCCAAACTACCTCCTTGACATAAGTAACTATGAAATTTCTTGTCTTAGTCTTCCCTTAACTATAGAATGCACAATCACAATGAGAAAGCCTACCTCACTATGTCATTGTCTTCCTCAAATTCACAGTTCTATCTTCCAATTGATCAGCCACTCTACATTGTCTATTCATAGTGACTAAACCTTCATCACTACTTCCTGGAACTGCACACTGCACAATCCTTGAGGCTCATCCTCATCCCTGCACTCTGTCCTAGATTCAATCAGTGAATTTCATGAAGATGTTATACTAGGAGCTTTTTAGACCGATGTTTTCTTGTAATGAGTGAATTTCATTTGCAGGTACTATATATTGACATGACATGATGATGCTCGAGAAGGATGCCAAGTAGATCATGTAAGAACACGTGTGAAGCTGAAGAGACAAAGAGACTATCCAACAAGAATATGAAGGGACACTAAATCATAATGGAATATTGAAGATCAAAATCATAAGGAAGACTTCATATCATCAAAGATCTGGTAGGATGAAGATGAAAAAAATGAAAGAGTTATCATGAAGACACAAGGGAGGCCACGAAAATGTTACAAGGAGAACTTGTGAAGAAGAAGCAAAAGATGAACCATCATGAAGAACCTGAAGGAATCTCGGACCATGATAGAATGATGACATCTCATGTTGACTTGGAAGGTTATGAAACTCATCTAAAGCCTTTGGATGGTCAAGATAAAGAACAAGAGAAGGTCCATCATGAAAAAATATACAAAGATGGAAGCTAGGAGAAAGGCTTGGCCCAATAACATGTCAATGAAGTTCTATATCATCAATTTCAAGTCATGGATTGTCCTAGTGTCGTAAAAAAGTCATATGTGTCAATTTATCTTGCCACATCATTTCTAGAATGTAATTATCATATTTTAAAAAATGAGAAATTGTAAAGTGTGTGGAAGACCAAGGGTCCCACATGGAATGTAAAAAGTCACTAGAAATTTCTAGAGCCTTTAGAAGTTCAAAGGTCACATATGAATTTTAAAAGTCACATGGAAGTTCAAGAGTCATGAGGGAAGGTCTAGCATCACATGGTATGTGAAGAGTCACCTCATTTGTTATAAATACACCCTCAGAGCTCAAGAGAGGGGACTTTGGAATTTTCACCTTGGCTTCTCTTGCTTGGTATAGGAGAGAAGATATTTCTTTGGAGGAGCAAGTGGTGTGTGGTAACACTGTAATTGTATATCTTAGCACTTCAATTAATATATGAATCTCTGAGAGTTGTCGCACTTTTCATGCAAATGTTGTGAATATATGTGAGACTATTCTTTCATTGTATGTTGTGTATGTTTATGTTAACATATACTAATGAAAATGAACTATTTCATTGGATTTGGTATGTATATTGTTGGATGTGCATTGTTGCTTTATGTTTATCATCATTGTTATCTTGTGAACTAATTTGCAGGTTAATCAACGATTCCTTTATGCTCTTGTGTGTCTCTTTTAGGATAATACTATTACTTTTCTTCTAGAGTCTCACTCTCCTTTCCCTTCCACGAAAGTACCATATGTATATTGCAATTGTATGCCTCACAGTGTCAACTTACTTGCTTCTTCCCAATATTTTTTGTATAATATCTTATGTTGATAATTATAGTCAAGGAAAATTCCCTAGGATAATGGAAACATGTCGTATTTTCGGTTTGGGCTCCTAATCCAAACGATGTGAGGTATAATTAGGACTTCATAACAAGGATACCCCCTTGGTTGACAAATTTATAGCACCTTCAATAGTTAGTGCTAGAAGGAGGGCCAGATGACAAGTTGATCCCATTGAGTCTATTTTGAATCTCTCATCTTTAATGTCTCATTCCAAAATCATACTCCTGGTGTTTTTCCAATAGGTCCAATCTTAAGCTTTTAGTCACTATGGAACTAATATATGACTTGTCTCAATTAAATTTTGATGGTGAGGATGAAATATCCATATATGACCATACATCTCATTTTCTAAAGTTTTGTGAATCTCATGAAATCAATTGTGAGAATGTTGCTTATAAATTATTCACCCTCACTCTTGAAGGTCGAGTTAAATTATAGTGTCATACGACTTACCATCTGGTCCTATCCATTCTTTTGAAAAACTTTTCAAGGAGCTTCATTAACCCTTTGACATATGTGGTTACCAAGATGTTTATAAAATAATTAATCAATTTAGAATGAAGTTTGATGAATCGATAAAGGATTTTTCTAATATATTTCTTCACGTGTTTTATGAGTTTCTTCAAGAAGATATGGATTGGGATTTATTCAAAGGAAAGTTTCAACGCTTGGTTCAAATATCCTTGGAACAATATGAATCTGAATCCTTGGTTGATAATGATCTTCCAACTTTTATCAATCATGAGACACCTTTAATTCCAGAGGAGGAACCTACTTCCCATTTTGTCCCTTGTCCTCCTCCCTTTTCATTTCTTAACAAGGTTTCCTCTAGTACTATTGTTGAAGTTGTGAAATCTTAAAATAATATTAACGATACATTTATCCCATCCTCATTTTATATTCTTGGTAGATACTCTATGCACAAGCAACCTAAGGTGAAGACTAGTCCCTTGATTCCCTAGATCACATTGATGTACATAAATGGAATCTTGAATATGGTATCATTAAAAATGATGTTTCTTTAGGGGATAATTGTCATCCTCTATCATCTACATTTCATGAAACTTTATGCCTTGACCCTATTAATCAATCTGCATCACGAACTAGTACTTCAAATACTCTTAATTCTCAACTTGTTTGTCTAAATGTTGATCAGGTACAAGATGGTCACATTTTGCTGGTAGCAGAGAAGAAAGGTGTATAATTTTGATTTATCTTCTCTATTTTAAAGTCCTCTATGTCAAGATGATATTCCTTCAATATTAGATGATTTAGAATTTAGTGATCTCGACAGCCAATCTAATGAAATCAAAAATCTTAGTCAACCCAAAGCCTTGGGCAAACAACATGTTCACAGTAATGATCCTACTAATATATGTGGTCATGATTTCCTAGGTACATCGGATGACATTTTAATTTCTCATGAATATTTCATAATGAGTACTTATTCTTCAACTCACTATCCCTTATGTCCTACTATTTGTAATTAATAAACTCATGATAAAGACATGTCATGCTCTTAGAATCTACAATTCTGTGAGCACAATCTTAACGAGGTAACCCATTATAAAGAAAAGAACAATCAAATCATTAAGCATCCATTCTATTCCTTGTAATATCTTGTTTTGCATGAAGAAAAATATTCAATTTAGGTTGCTTATGATACTTCTCCAATTTATATATCTTTAGATTTACAATTAGAATAATCTTATGACTTGAGTAACATGTTTGTTGAAGTTAAAAATTAGTTCAAACTAGTGATGTAGATGGCTCCCATCTCAATAACAGTGATCTTGTTGTAGTAACTAGCAGTAGATGTCCACTTACAATTCACGATCTCATTCCCAAATCATACTCCTGGGTGTTTTTCTAATAGATCCAATCTTAAGATTTTAGTCACTGTGGAACTAATATATGACTTGTCTCAATTAAATTTTGATGGTGAGGTTGAAATATCCATATATGAACATACATTTCATTTTCTAAAGTTTTGTGAATCTCATGGAATCAATTGTGAGGATGTTTCTTATAAATTATTCACCCTCACTCTTGAAGGTCAAGTTAAATTGCAGTGTCATACCTTACCATCTGGTTCTATCCATTCTTTTAAAAAACAATTCAAGGAGCTTCATTAAGCCTTTGACATGTGTGGTTACCAAGATGTTTATAAAATAATTAATCAACTTAGAATGAAGTCTGATGAATCAATAGAGGATTTTTCTAATATATTTCTTCACATGTTTTATGAGTTTCCTGAACAAGATATGGATTGGGATTTATTCAAAGGAAAGTTTCAGCACTTGGTTAAAATATCATTGGAACAATCTGAATCTGAATCCTTGGTTGATAATGATCTCCCAACTTTTATCAATCACGAGACACCTTTAATTCTAGAGGAGGAACCTACTTCCCCTTTTGTCCCTTGTCCTCCTCCCTTTTCATTTCTTAACAAGGTTGTCTCTAGCACTATTGTTGAAGTTGTGAAATCTTAAAATCAGATTGATGATACATTTATCCCATCCTCATTTTATATTCTTGGTAGATACTCTATGCACAAGCAACCTAAGGTGAAGACTAGTCCCTTGATTTCCCTACATCACATTGATGTACAAAAATGGAATCTTGAATATGGTATCATTAAAAATGATGTTTCTTCAGGAAATAATTGTCATCCTCTATCATCTACATTTCATGAACCTTTGTGCCTTGACCCTATTAATCAATTTGCATCACGAACTAGTACTTCAGATACTCTTAATTATCAACTTGTTGGTCTAAATGCTAATCAAGTACAAGATGGTAACATTCTGCTGGTAGAGGAGAAGAAAGGTGTATAATTTTGATTTATCTTCCATATTCCAAATTCCTCTATGTCAAGATGATATTCCTTCAATATTGGATGATTTAGAATTTAGTGATCTTGACAACCAATGTAATGAAATCAAAACTCTTAGTCAACCTTGTTAGCTCCTGCTGCAGCAGGTATTCATGTTTCATGATTGGCATTTCACAGGCCAAATATGTTGTACTTTGCTTGCTGCAATGCTCCATATTTGCTCAAACAGTCTCCAAATGAAGAAGGCTACTTCAAATCCATTCAATTGCCTTCAAATTTTGTAAAGTTTCCTGGTATCGCTACTTTTAGTTAAAGGGAGGTCCAAACAGTTTAATCTTGGTCTCCCTAGGTTTAAATTTCTTGTTTTAGAATATAGAGATTGTAAGTCTGTCCAAACAGTTTAATCTTGGCAGATTCTTAGATAGGTAGAGAAATAGAAGAGTCCAACAGTTTAATCTGGGCTCTGGAAGAAATAAGGATAGTATGTAGATAGGAAAGCATCAAAAGAAAAATGTATGATGGGTTTGCAAGTCTAAGTGCACCCCCAAGCAAAAGAAGAAAAAATGCTAGGAAGTAGGCTGGGTAGGTAGTTCTGAGGCTGTTGAATTGCTGACCAGTTCCAAGTTTTCAGGTATCATATCATGCAGAACATAATCAACAAAGATCTGTAAGCAAAAGGCTCAAATGAGGTATAACTAACTCCCCTTCTCTGTTTTCCCTGATCATTAACTAACATCCCGAAAAGAGGTCAAGATATGCTTGACACCTCTTAAGTTCATCATCTTCAGCACTCCGGTTGAGTAAAGATCTGCTTTACTCAAAGTTGTTCCATATCTCCTCCCGAAGTATGGTCCTACCCCCTGTAACAGCCTAAGTCTCCCGAACTTAGCACTTTCTTACCATCTCCATATTAACCACTAAAATTATTATGTATCTCCCTATGTTCCCTATCCCCGTATTAATATTAAGTAAAAATCCCTTATGTAATATCCCTCCCCTGGTTGAAAAATAACCATATCAATTCCCGGGAATTGTTCAGTTTATCAGAAACTAAGCAAGAGCCCCGACCCCTGAACCACTTTCTAAATACGATGGACTCCTTCCAAAGTATAAAGTTCCCCCGAGGTAGCCGGACCCCTTCCGAAACCTTATATGACCTTCACACCCACTTACTTACCTTTTCTGCTCAAAACCGTTTTCGCGTCGCAACCTCGCACTCTCGCATTCATGCCAAACATAGCCCATTTGTCCCCCACCGATGCGATATTGCGATATCGGCGATCGGCGATCACAAACGCTGAGTGTCCAATCCATTCGCTGTTCTTCTCCGCCGATGCGATATCGCGATATCGCATATCGGCAGTCGCAAGCGCCAAATGCCCAACCCAATGATCCCCCTCTTTCCCCGCCGACGCGATATTGCGATATCGCATCGGAGTCTCTTCACACAGTCTACCCAGTACCTCACCACGTTGCGTTGTACCAGGGACCCATAGCTGACGTCATCCTCCGTACAGCCGACGCCATGCTTGCGTCAGCAGCCAGAAAAGCCGAAAAAGCTTAGCGCAGGAAGAAAAGTCGCACTTCGGAGATCCAGATCAAGAAACAAAAGCAGTTTCTGATGCGCGAATAGCGCAACGTGCTATTCGCGCATCGCTACGGGAAATAGGCCATTTCGAGGAATCTTCAGGGAATCTTCTGGTTGCCGAGCCCACTGCGCGCCGAAAAAGCCCAAAAATCGCCCAAACGTGCCAAAGGATCCAGTTTGAAGACAGCAGCAGATCATTCACAGAGTTTAAAGTGTATCAGATCAAATCAGCAGGTATCAAGCATGTCAAAGAGTATCAGTCGACGGCGGAAACCATCAATGTAGTGGCAAAGTGTATCAGAGAATATCTGGAGCGGCGGACCAAAGCAAGAGAAAATTGAATATCTTCCAGCAGATTCACAAAAGGAGAGAGAAGTCACTTGAAGCTCTCAAATCGTAATAATTGCACATTCAATTCGCACCAAAGCCAAACTGCAGCCCCACAGCTCATTCACTTCAGCAGCACCGCATCTGGTCCCCAAGGGCCACCTCGTCACCTGTTCCGATTCAGCCGCCCCCAGCACAGTAAAAAAAGATTTACTTGCATTTAATTTCAACAGCATTTAGATTATCGAAGAGTTCCAAGCCGACCTATCAAGGTCAAATGTAATGATGTCTTCCTGATATTTTGTTTATAAATACCACCCGAAGCGATATTGTGAAGGGTTGGTTGGTTGGTAGTAGTAGTGGTTGGTCAGTTTCCTTTCCAACAATTTCTCTGAGTAAAGACTCGCACTGTAACTGTCATATTTTTAATAATCAAAGATTGCTGAAAGCATGGATTGCGAAACAACTTGCTGTTTTCTCTTGGCTGAGGAATGATCACGGAATTCCTGTGTCTCTGCATGATCCAATAAGTGTTTTTCTTCCCTATCTATTTTATTTTTATCATCTTTCCGCCTTTCTAAGCTGCAGGAAAAAAGAATAGCTTAAGATTTGTTTAAATACACCTTAAGTTCAATTTCTGCACTTTTCGATGTTTTCCGCTGAAACAGCTATGAGCTAGAATTCTTAACTGCTCTAGTTTACACTGTTTCTTTCATATATCAGTGCATGTCTTTGGAATTCTTAACTTTTCTAGGATCCCACTCATCCACTTCTCCCCTTGGTCAGCATGATGAAATGATTCTCTTTTGCCTTTCATCCGTGATATTCATTCCGTACTTTCATCAGCCTGAATATTGTATCCTGCATGGCTATCCCGCTCCGTATCCCCTTGTGACCAAGAAAACGCTCGCATGCCTCAATCTGTGACTCCATGCCCAATGGTTCAAAACTTATAACACTTTACCATGCCTCTTTACTCAAGAATCATACCTTCCTCCCAATCACAGTCAACATTCCCTTGAAGTCAGAAAGCTAGCCTAAAATCATCAACTAAGGTTGAATCTAGATCAAATAAGGTTGAATTAAAAGGAGTGAGCCCTCTCCGATTGCAGGTGGGCTAGAACCTGCAATCAGAAGATTGGTTTGTGGTTACCTTGGTCGTATCCCTAATAGGAGCCTAGGTACAACCTGAGTGATAACATAATGGCGACTCCGCTAGGGACCTCCTCAGATAAATCAATGCAATCAATCTACAGCTCTACAGTGGAAGAAACCGACTTGTAAAAGTCTCGGTTGACCTGTATTTGCGCGCACCATTGGGGATTCCAACACACGGTTCATCTTTGAACCCCAATGGTGGAAGTGCTCCTATTTTTGAAGGCTTGTCATATTCAGTTCTGATCTTTGATGGTGGACAGAGATCAGGCACTTCAGAGTCCAGACATCCACCTGGCGACTCCACTTCAATCTCAATCAAAGGCTCCATTGAGGAACGAACCAAATGTTATAGCCAAGTGTCCCATGTATTAACAACAAAAGAGAATGACCGAATCTTGGGAAAACTTCCGATAGAAGAAGCTTTAGAAAAATGCAGAGAAAGTTTATCAGAGTTTGAGCTAGATGATAGATTTTTCAGAAAGGTATTGTCAACAATACCTGGCGGCCAAAATAAATTGTTCCTTGAGTTTGTTGTACAAAAATATGAGAATGAAATTGAACTCTTGGGAGCTCAAATTCAGGCTTATGATTTTCGCAACCCTCAAGAGTTTTGCCAAAATCTTCCTCCTCCAATTCAACGGGAAATAGTGTTGTCTCCTGAATTACAGTTTGAGTATGATCTAGGTTCCAAGGGAAAGACAGAAGGATCAACGGCTAGGGTCATTACTGACGATGTAACTGATCCTTCCAGCCCAAAGAACCCGGAATCATACCTAAGCTTCCATGCCCACATTCAGGAGGGAACACTGTTGCCTGAGGACCTGAGGATTCCGTGTGATCTGGGATCCAAGGGAAAGACAGAAGGATCATCTGCTAGGCTCATTACCGAAGATGCAACTGCTCCCCTCGACCCAGGAGGTCCCAAATCATGCCGAAGTCTCCCGTCCTCAACTCAGGAGAAGATGCCGCCACCTGCTGATTCACAGACTCTGCATGATTCTATTGAAGATTCAAACGAAGCAGAGGAAGTTCTCTCACAGGGTAAGTTCATTGATCCAATCGCAGATTACATGGAACTTTGGCTTAACAAAATTTTTCTAACATCTTTTCTCAGTGAAGACCGTAAGCTTCAGTGGCAAGTGATGGAGGCCACAATTTTGGTTGTAAAAGCACACGCCCGAACGATGCTTTTGCGTTCAGAAACGATCAGTCAGCAAGATTATCTCATTTCACAGTTGCTTAAATGGCTGCACTGGTTATTTGATTTTACCTAACGGCAAAATAGTTGCTGGTTAGGGTAGGTAGGTAGAAGAAATAAAGCGGCCGGAGAAAATAAATTTTGCAGAGGACAGCAAGAAACTAAAAATCAAGGCGTCCTGGCCTGCTGTTCTTGACTTCCCACAAGGAGAAGCCATCCCCGAGTGGAGCCACTGTTAGCTCTTGCTGCAGCAGGTATTCATGTTTCATGATTGGCATTTCACAGGCCAAATATGTTGTACTTTGCTTGCTGCAATGCTCCATATTTGCTCAAACAGTCTCCAAATGAAGAAGGCTACTTCAAATCCATTCAATTGCCTTCAAATTTTGTAAAGTTTCCTGGTATCGCTACTTTTAGTTAAAGGGAGGTCCAAACAGTTTAATCTTGGTCTCCCTAGGTTTAAATTTCTTGTTTTAGAATATAGAGATTGTAAGTCTGTCAAAACAGTTTAATCTTGACAGACTCTTAGATAGGTAGAGAAATAGAAGAGTCCAACAGTTTAATCTGGGCTCTGGAAGAAATAAGGGTAGTATGTAGATATGAAAGCATCAAAAGAAAATGTATGATGGGTTTGCAAGTCTAAGTGCACCCCAAGAAAAAGAAGAAAAAATGCTAGGAAAGTAGGCTGGGTAGGTAGTTCTGAGGCTGTTGAATTGCTGACCAGTTCCAAGTTTTCAGGTATCATATCATGCAAAACATAATCAGCAAAGATTTGTAAGCAAAAGGCTCAAATGAGGTATAAATAACTCCCCTTCTATGTTTTCCCCGATCATTAACTAACATCCCGAAAAGAGGTCAAGATATGCTTGACACCTCTTAAGTTCATCATCTTCAGCACTCCGGTTGAGTAAATATCTGCTTTACTCAAAGTTGTTCCATATCTCCTCCCGAAGTATGGTCCTACCCCCTGTAAAAGACTAAGTCTCCCGAACTTAGCGCTTTCTTACCATCTCCATATTAACCACTAACATTATTATGTAGCTCCCTATGTTCCCCGTCCCCGTATTAATATTAAGTAAAAATCCCTTATGTAATATCCCTCCCCTGGTTGAAAAATAACCATATCAGTTCCTGGGAATTATTCAGTTTATCAGAAACTAAGCAAGAGCCCCGACCCCCGAACCACTTCCTAAATACGATGGACTCCTTCCAAAGTATAAAGTTCCCCCGAGGTAGCCGGACCCCTTCCGAAACCTTATATGACCTTCACACCCACTTACTTACCTTTTCCCCTCAAAACCGTTTTCGCGTCGCAACTTCGCACTCTCGCATTCATGCCAAACATAGCCCATCCGTCCCCCGCCGATGCGATATTGCGATATCGGAGATCGGCGATCACAAACGCCGAGTGTCCAATCCATTCGCCTTTCCTCTCCGTCGATGCGATATCGCGATATCGCATATCGGCAGTCGCAAGCGCCAAATGCCCAACCCAATGATCCCCCTCTTTCCCTGCCGATGCGATATTGCGATATCGCATCAGAGTCTCTTCACCACAGTCTACCCAGTACCTCACCACGTCGTGCTGTACCAGGGACCCATAGCTGACGTCATCCGCCGTACAGCCGACGCCATGCTTGTGTCAGTAGCCAGAAAAGCCGAAAAAGCTTCGCGCAGGAAGAAAATTTGCACTTCGGAGCTCCAGATCAAGAAACAGAAGCAGTTTCCGATGCGCGAATAGCGCGCATCGCTACGGGAAATAGGCCATTTCGAGGAATCTTCAGGGAATCTTCTAGTTGTCGAGCCCACAACGTGCCGAAAAAGCCCAAAAATCGCCCAAACGTGCCAAAGGATCCAGTTTGAAGACAGCAGCAGATCATTCACAGAGTTTAAAGTGTATCAGATCAAATCAGCAGGTATCAAGCGTGTCAAAGAGTATCAGTCGACGGCGGAAACCATCAATGTAGCGGCAAAGTGT